>PYHW01009739.1:1212107-1248875 GCA_013186435.1 Turdus rufiventris | reverse complement strand
GGACAAGGTAAGTCTTACTGAAATGGTTTGTGTGCAATAACTATCTCTGGATGGTTATTCCAGAGACCAGAGGGATTGCTGTTTGTTTCCTACACAAAATGTCAAGGTTTTTTGCTTTCTGATTAAAATCTCTGACACTGCTTCTGCAAAGTCAAGGATTTAAGTGGCTCAGGTGATTATTAGGGTTTTGCCAAATTAAAACATAGAAGATAAAAAAGAAATATAAGAGATAAAAAAATTTAAGTAGGTATTTCTGAACGAGAAATTGCTTGTCTTCTCTGGAAAATACTAAGGCAAATCAGTGAGCTGTGAAGGTTTTGTGATACATGTAACTACATAAGTTAAGCTTAGTCTTTAAAAAAAATCTGAAATAATTTAAAAATTATTTTACTTCCCCCATACTCATATTTCCCCCCAAATGATACATGTTCTAAATTAGATGAAAGTCCTTAAAAACTTGCACATACTGAAATTTGATAAAACATACATATCACCACATACCCTCAGGCATCCAATAAGTGAAAATCATTGAACCATTTGTTTTATCCAAGTCACAAAATGAAATCAGCCACAAAATCCCCTGTAGTAATTATACATCTGATTATGAGACTTGATTCTTTCTAATTTTGCTTGCTACAATTGCTATTTCCTTGTCACAGTTCAAAGTATTTCTCAATGGATTTTAAAGACAAAAATTTACATATCCCTATATGCTTACTGGAAAGTATCAGTACAAATGTATCCAGGATTTTTTTATTGTCGTTGTACTGCCTGTATTTCCTCAAGTACATTCAGAAGCATGTTTGTGAGAATGAGATGCATCTACAGGGAACTCTGCTTATCAATTTCCTTTGGTTGCTCTGAGAAAGAAGAGGCATGTTACTTCTGTAGTCATGCAGACATACAAACATGTCCTATGTGCTTTAGAGCTTTGTGAATTCAAAGTTCCAAACAGAAAAATGTATGAGGAGTGACACAAAATAGCTGCTGAATCATAGCATGAAATGTTGCAACCTGCAATTCAAGCTCTTCTGAAAGACGCTTGCCATCTCCCTTCCTGCAGTTTCCATGTCCGTGATCAAAAAATGAAGATATTCATGTCCATCCAGAACTTCCCCCTATTAATGTGAAACAGTCCTAATGCATTGGATCTTACATAGTTAATGCTACTGTCTGCTACAGGTTATCTTTGCCACCTACGTGGGTGAGAAAACATTGTTTACCATATAAACATTGTTTATCTGTCATTGTGTCAAACTGCCTTTAGATAAGTGCTTTCTATTTTGAAAAGCAGTGTAAAATAGAAATAATAAAAAGAAAAAGTTTACACATTTCTTAAAAAAACCTTTTGTTAGCCATGGCCTCAGACTGATTTTTTGCTTCAGTCAGTTTTAATGTGTGCTCTGTCTTTTGGGCAACAGTTGTATATTCCATATAATACAGAAAATGTTTTACTTTGACCTGGTATCATTTGGATGTGCAAGTATAGACTGTAAAGTAGATACAGAAATAAATTTGAGTTGGAGAAATTTCTTCCAACTCATGAAACCTGAGCTTCTGCATTGACTACTGTGACTCATTTGCTAAATTAGGATTATTTTTTGTTTAATTATATTTTCCCATTAGAATGTTAGATGCTTACTTTTCCTTTTAACAGGAGATTTTATTTGACTGAACTTGCAGTTCTCATAATGATTGTACTAATACACTAATAATCACACGCCTTTCTCAGAAATCTCTTGGTTAAAAGAAAATTAGTATCAACCCCAAGTGGTTTGAAGTCATCTACTGAGGCATGGAATGTCCCCACAGTTTGGTGGAAATCTGCACTCAAGAGAGAAGTTCTAACACAAAAATTAACCAGACCATTTTTTCTGATACAAGAACTGGACACATTTTCTGTTCTTTTCTTACTAAAGGCCTTTTTTCCTTCTGTTTTACTGACAATGATTAGTTTCCCTAAACTGCCAAATACAACAACAACAACAAAAGCCTAAATGAAAACCAATTTGAAAAATAACCACTACAGGAAAAAGATTGTCTTCAAAATGTCTTCATGTAACAGTTTCAAAATACTGTCCAGTAATTGCTGTAGCTGTGTGAACACAATCCTTGTGCTGCTCATCTGTCTCATAAAACAAGATAATTCTACCTAGCCAGCTTAAGCTTAGTAAAATGCATGAACAGAAATGTCATGGTTTTTCCCCTCTTCTTTCTACTTTTCTGATTAGAAAAACAACACATAGTAAATAAACAAGCAAACTATAATAGAAGAGAAAGAAAACAACAACAAAGAGCTGACAGATAGAAAGCCAATTCTGAAAGCCTTTGACTTTAACTTCCCCTGACAACCTATCTTGAAGTTCATTGCAAAAAGGTAGGAGACGTACAGAGAGGAAATCAGCTGTCAAAACTAATGCCACAGGAATCTGAGTGTGAAACTAGGCATAGAAGGCTGAATCATTCTTTGAAAAGTGGAGTTTTCCTCAACTATAAGAATCCTTAACTTTAAATAGCCAGCTGTTTTATGCACGTGTGCAGTGTGTGTATGAGCAAATCACCGTAGAAAGCTACATAGATTTTGGCAATTATCCAGATTACTCATCTAACAGAGATTACCTTAGCAAATGAAGAAGCCAAAAATGGAAATTCCTCTTTCTACCATTTTAAATAAGTGTACTAGTAATTTTTAAAAATGTTTGAAAATATTGCCTTCAGTGTCCTTTTTCAGTATTAAGGAGATGCAAAAAAATGCGTTTTCTGTCTTAATTTTATCTCTGTCATATCTCTGTCATACAGAAAAGGGTTATACAATAGCTTTATTTGAGCTATTCCTAATGTAAAAGAATTATAAACTTTGTATTTCTGACCTTTTTAAAGAACTCCTTAAAAAAGAGAAAAGGTCATACACATTTCCAAGGTCTAGTCAGAATTTCCCTAAGAGTTTGGTTGCACCTGGAACTATAGATTTTAGTATTGTTTCATTCCTAAGGCTTATCTCCTCATCTCATTTTATGTTAATCCCATTACCCAAAAGAAACTAAATGAAAGATTAAGCCACGATGCATGATTACATAACTTTCCAGTATAAATTTAATAATTTCTTAGTTCTCAAAAGTTAGCAACCATAATGTATCACCTATTATAGAAGGAAGTTGCACTTTAAAAGAGGTTAATTGTTAAATGTGTTAACTGATCCTAGTAAATGAAAAAAGGGAGTTTGAAGAATGTTCCGAACAATGAAAGTGATGAGTTTTGTAAAAAACATTTCAGAGGGAGTGAGAAGAGAAGGAAACGTGTCTTGTTTTAAGACAAAGTTTGATCATTACTGATGAGAAAAATAATATTAAGTGCTCACTTAAAATAACAGTGAAATTACCTCTGAGACCCAAAAGGTCACTTGTACTTGAGTACATTGGCAAGAATTGCATCATATAGAAACATTTAGTTTGTATTCCAAACACATAGATGTACTTTTGATTCTCATGGGGTCTTACCATAAGATTAGAAAAGTGTGAATACTTGATCACAGGCTCTACGTGGTGAGAAAAAGAAGAAAGAGAAAAGGTGAGACCTCAGAAATAATTGTCTACAGTTGTCTTAAAGAGCTGAGATATGAGACTATAAAAAGTAAAGATAGAAAGGAGTCAAATTATATCAAATAATATGCATATTTTCATCTCATTAATATTTTAGGTACCTGTGGAGGACAGATGCTGGATAATACACAAAGAGAGAGTATCTAACCCCTCTGCTTCAGGACATTGCAGTATTTCTCAGTAGAAGTTAATATGCTTTCCCTGTTGATTTTCTCTGCTGGACAGGCCCAAGGAGAGGTGAAGATCTGGTCATCGTACAAAGCAGAATTCCAGGATGTTGAACAGAGTGAAAATTAAAATTAATGAGAAAAATAATGATACAGTGTATGATATTAAATACTTACCTGAGAGGATCTGATGCCCATTTCAGAGAAGACTAGGGAGATATATTCTTGATTTATTACAGTCCAATAGGTTTTAAAAATGTGTGGTAAGTACCACTCCCCCATGCCTTCCTGTCTGGCCACAGGACACAAGCTTTCCAACTGTGTGGATGCAAGGGATCAGGAACACCAGCCTGTCCCACCTGCTCTCCCAAATGTGCTGCCAAAGGCTTGGGGAGCCATGTCCCCTTGTCACCCAGCCTAACACAGACTCCTCTTTGAAACATGGACTTAGGTTTTGCTTTGGAAAGGAGGGAAGTTACCGGAATTGATGTAGACCTATTGCATTGCAGAAACAAGGGGGCAAACAGCCCACCCTCACACCACTCAGGTGGTGTCTCACCTCTACTGCTTGCCCTGCTCCCCTCTCATGTCAGGATTTTGTGACTAAATGTCAGGGGAAATTGCTCAAATCCCAAGCATTTTACAACAAATCATGAAGTACAGGCAGATTAATCAAAAAGTTATTTAATTCTTACAGTCTTCAGGCTATTTGACTCAAAGTCACCGCACTGAATAATTTTGGCAATAAATAAATTATTTTTGATCCTTAAAATTTGAGTATAAAACACATAATATACCATGAGGCATAAAAATTTAGTAGTGAAAGAATAGTTTGATGATGCTTTTCCTATCTCTTGCATCAAATATAACATCTCTTGAAGCCTTTTCTTTCCCACAAGCTGTATATTTTACAGCTAGTGGTACACTATCAACATTAGCCATGTTCCTTGAAACTAATAATGGAAAGAGTGCCTCTGAAGCATAACTCTGAGCTTCAGTTGCTTAATTTAACAAATGGAAATAAATTATTCTAGAAATATCAGATGTCACATTACATTTGTTTCAATGTATTAATTTCCATTAAACTTCATTGACTTCAGATCATTTTAATGATTCTTGCCCTCTGTGCAGACTGTCACTTCAATCTCTTGGAGATAGGGTTTTATTTTTTCAATTAGTTTTAAGACAGATTAAAAAATTTGCTCTCAAAAGAAGTGGTTTGAAAAAGGTTGAGAGATGAAAAAGCATTTGGGTTAAAGCCTTGATTTTGAGTAACAGGTATTATGTCTACTACACAGGTCCAATCAGTTTGCCTTTTGTCCTGTGTACATGTGCTTGTATGCCCTTTCTGGAGAGAAAAAGCACTAAAATTATGGCAGAACCCTCACTTCTTGCATTTATTTATTTAAATGTATTTTACAGACACTTCATACAGGAATGACAGCCAGACATGCTTTACATGGTATTGTTCCTTGAGATTTCACATGCATTAAGAAGTATATTTTTAAGGACTGTAAATTAACAAGATATAGTTGATATGCTAAAGAGTTTTTCTTTCTCCTGCTGAAGCCCTAGGACTTCCTCTCATACTTCCAGACTCCTTTTTTCATCAATCATTTGCTTTTCTGGGGGCCTCATAAAGATTTGATTGTAATCAGTAAATTCTGGCCCTCTAGACTATGTAGGCAGTCTTTCATCTCTGTGAATATCTCAGTAATGTAAACACAGGATTACACTACCTTGAAAGAATGGAAAGAATACCATTCACTGCTGTTCTTATATCCCACACAACAAAATATAATCAAATGTTTTCCCTCCATTAAAAGGTGAACAGAATTTCAGGCCTCACCTTTCCTATATAAAAGCTTGCTTCTGTTTCACTCAAACCTGGGCAGTCCCCAGCTGGAGTTTTAGGTCATGAGTACCATGCAGCACTGCCTACCCTGCTCTGTAAAATCTGCCTCTGAGATACTTTGGCTACCCACACCTGCTCTCCTTCCAGATTTCTGGCTGAACCACTACACTTCCCTTGAAATTGAAAGAATTATTTTCACTCAAACTGAATAACTAGCTTACCACCTGCCATTTTTACTTACTGCACATTTTCACCCTTCATCTCTCATAAACTGTATAACCCTAGTCTGATGTTAAAGCACACCAAATATTTGTTCCCATAGGACCCACTAAATGAGGATTTCCTCATGTCTCTCAGGGACATCCCTTGGGATGATCTGCTGTTTCATCTCTAGTCTTCTCTGGGAAAAAAAGAACAAAGCCTGGAGAAATTTCATATAACCTTGAATTATAGGGTTTTTTTTGTTTTTTCTTAATCCCAACTCTACCAGTTTGGTCTCAGCAGCAGCACCTGCCAGAACTCTCCGGACCTTGACACCAGAAATGAATCAGAAGCTTTGCCAAGCATGTTTCCCAAGCAGAGCTTTCAAAGAAGGAAACAAAAACCTCCTCCTGAGGGGACAACAAGGCAGTTATAAGTCACTCACCACTCTTTTCTGTGAGCTAAGTAATCCCAGAACAGCTTTTAACTTCACTTTTCCTGTTCACTCTCCTATCAAAAGAGGAGCTATTGTAAACCTCCACAATAGTCTGGGAAAAGGAAGTAGCTAGCTGTCTGCAGGAAAGGGCCAACTTAGGGAACTTTGCAGAGGACAGAAATCATACCCATCCTGTAGTTTAACGTTTAATGTAGCATGTTTAATGTAAGGGTGAGCAAGTTTTGAAGATCTGTATCTCATGTATCAAAGTTCACATGATCCACAGGCTTGAATTCCCCCATACTATAAATACCTTTTGACTGTATACTTTCAAAGGGAAAATCACTGGAGTTGTGTACTGCCATGGTTTATCACTTTGCAATGCTGCTGTTCCATACCAGACCTGTTACCACTTAAGAAAGCAAGAAGTATTTAGTTTTATCTATTTAATTTCTTTGCTGAAGGAAAAGGAACTTGTGTTTTTTCATGAACAAAGCATGGTATACTGTCTTCCCAGTAGCAGATCTTTAAGCCTGTCCAGACAAGCAGGTTCCCCCTATTTTCACCAGCAAATTATTAATGCAGACCAAATGGACACAGAAATTAAAACATGCATACACCACTTCAATACTCCTTTCCCTTCTCCCCTGAAGCCACAAAAGTAATTGAGACAGAGTTTGTTGCTTTTTGCCATTCCACATATTCTCGCTAAAAGGAATGGCAATTAAATTAAGTATAAAGGCAAGAAGTATAACTAATGCTAAGACAGGAAAAAATGTTGCTTAATGTTTATGAGGTATTTAACACTGGTCTCAGTAATACAATACTATTATTTCTGTGTAAAACTGACACTAAGTAATTTAATACCCATTATATTGCCTGAAAATTATCTTAATCTAATAATAGCAATTGAAAATTCTACCATGGTGTCTGCACTTAGTAGTCCAGAATATTTGCACATGTTTTATGCTTGATAGATTTTAATTATGACTCAGAAATGGACCATAGAGTAATAAAATGTTATTCTTCTGAATGGAAAATTGCTCTTTTCCCGCTACCTTTTAAATTCCTTCTTCCTCTTTTTTTAAATTGATTTTTTATTCTCATCATACAAATGGTAAGTGACAGAAACTTTTCTTATCTCTGAAAAAAAAAAAGTACTTCTAATAAGATTTAAATGGTTTAAGAAGTTCTGGGCTACACCTTTCTCCCATTCAGGCTTATCCCTGTGTAAGCTTATTAAGGGCTGAATAAAAGACTTACCAGCTTGACTTAATATCCCTTTATGAAGTGTTTGAGTTTCTTTTTGCTCTCCTCTCAGCAATATACTCTGCTTTTTCTATTGGGACAATGATTTTAGTGAATCCATTGAATATCACAATAGCAGGATATTTTCTGCCTTTAATGAATGCGATTGCCTTCCTAATGAAATAGTGTGTACTGCAATATATTCATTTACAGCAGTATGTGGGAAAGAAGAAGGGGCAGGGGGGTGAGGAATAATGTGGTTTTTCTACAGGCTTTTTGCATTAAAAGCCTGCATAAAGAGAAACCTAGGTTGTTAATAGCCAAATCAGTGGAGGTCATCAGTGCTAAAGTAGCTTCCAGAATAAATTCAGACCATGCTGTTTGATACCTGAGCTTCTAATGCTGCATTGGATGGAATCCACAGCAATGTGGGGAAACACCTCAACTACCTGGCAACAGAGTCTCTTTGGAACTGCTCCTGGCCCAGAAGTTTTGTACAACTACAAAGCCAGCTGATTTTTTCCTCTGAGCCCAGTCTGTAGCTTGGCTCGGACATTTGTTCATGAGTAGAAAGTTTTAGATCCCAGTGTTGATCCCGTTCCTTTTTATGAGTTTCGCACCAAGTCATGAGAGTTCAGCAATTCTAAACAAAAATATACAGAACTGTCATGGAAGAGAGAAGACGAAACATGGAGCTCCTGGATTTGTGGAGCTGACAATTTTGACATTGTTATCTAAACTGCTACCTGAACTGCTAAACATATTCTTATGAGGATAAAATCTGACCTACCGCTACTTTTAAATACTCACAAAGTCTCAAAATAAGGAGTCACTGCAGTACATTCTTCATTGTAAATTAAAGACACTGGAGGTAAGTGCACTCTATAAAATGAAAAGTTACATCCTTCAGCAAAAATCTAATTTAAAATATACAGATTTAATGGTATGATAAATTAATTCCCTGATGAGATAAAAATGACAATTATATATATTTTCTATAACATTGTTTTGTTTTTCTTCCCATAATAATTAATATGATTTTCATGAATCACAATTTCCTACATATCAATGTCTACAGCTTAGTAGGAGATTTTTGGAGTACAAGTACTCATTCAAACAATCTTTTCAGGTTAAATAAACTCACACATTCAGTACTTCTTTGCTCTGTAACATTGATTTATTACCCACTCATCTGAATTTCTCTGTCTAGGTTAAGTCATTGGTAATTAACTTAAGACCTGTCAAAGGACCATTTTCTTTGGTTTTGTTTAGCATTTGTCAGCTGGATTTACACCTAAGGACATTTCCTCAGCATATGAGGAATAATCAGCCTCTTAAAAAAGTTGTTTTGATTTTTTTTTTCTTTTTCCATGTGCCTACTTCTAATCTTTTATTAATATCTTCATTTATTACTGAGCTAGACTTTCAGAGGGTGAACCAATCCTTCTATGCTCTGACCCTCCTTTTTACCTCTCTCTGACTGGGGCCTTAAATCAAATTCCGCCTGGAAGGGATGGTTGTAATCTGTGCTCCACCTCAATAGCCATAGCCATAGCTGAAATCTTCTGTAATTGAAAAGCTGTTGGTGAACTTCCCAAATAACACAAGTGGGTATTATTCACTTACCTTTATCTGTTATCAAGAAATTCTAATTAATTCTAATTCTAAATTCTAGCTGGACCCTAGCCTGATGCTGAGTTTATCTTATGACAGGGGATATTATTTATTGATTATAAAAATTCTTCTGTTGATTCTACTTCTACATGAATTTAGCTGCCTTCAGTCCTAAATTTCCATTTGTTCCTCACTTCTTATTTTTATTCCCTTTCTATATTGGATGAGGCCCAGGGTTTTGTTTCTTTTCCCTGTTTAGATGACTGATCAGGTACTCCTGACATTTTTGCTTTCAAATTCAGGGTGTATCATCAATGTGTGTTCAACCAAGTGACTTCAAAATTGTCTTTAAATAACCATTCATGCTTATAAATTTCAGCTATGGGACCAGGGGAAAACAAATACAACAAATTCATAAGAATGATTAGAATAAAATTATTTTCTAACCGGTAACTCTAGACAAAAAAATAAATAGAATGATAAGGAATCAAACAGAAAAATTTAACATATTACAGTCCCAAAGTGAAAATTTAACCACATTAGATGCCATATAGTATAACATTAACCTTTTACTGGAAAAACAATACTTTGAGGCGCTCGAACAGAAAACAAAAACATGACAAGTTTGACAATATTGTTATGCACCTCCAGCATATCCTGGTTTTCACCGAGCTTGATTCTGCAGTTATATGGTTGCATTTCATATGACTATACCCAAGTAAATATAATTTTAGCAATAACATCAACAAATCCATAATGCAGCTTCAAAAATATTTTAAAGGGAGGGCTAGTTATTGCATTGAAAAAACACCGTCTGCTCAGTTGTAAAATACAAGTGTAAGCTGCAGAAAGAATATTCCTCACAAGGCATCCTGGTTCAAACAAGACCAGAGGCACCCAAGCCTGTTAAATTTTAATAAAATATTAAGTTTTATTAGATCTTGTACAGCAAGGGGCTGGAAAATACTTGTTAGGTTTCAGATGACTACTAAAAATCTCAGCTCTGAAGAGATTCAAATGTTTAAACTCACAAATAAGCCTCTCCCATGAAGCAATGTTCATAGGGAGAAGTATTATATTTTATCAGAACAAATAACATAGCTAGAGAATGACAAGCTTTTAAGCATACAACACTTTTCTCTGTCAAATTCTGCATCCCTCTTTGTCTGAGAAGCTGTAGAAACTTCTTTTTGTCAGAGGAAAATATTTACAAACCTCATGCATTTTAAAAACTTGGTGAAAATAAAATGAAAATTATGAGACTGCTGCAGTAAAATACAAAAACATGAAATTAAGGGAAAACTTTGGAAAGTGTGAGTATGTTTATATTCATTGGTTCAAACTAAAAATTTAACGACAAACTGGCAGTCTATGCCTTAAAGCCAGGTGTTCTCCAAAGAGCAAGAGTTTAGGAATATCAGCTTTATTTTAGGGAGGGCAGCAGAAAACCTTGAGTAATTTTTCTCTGCCACACACATTTAGCAAGTTGATGTCTGCTCCCTCTATGCAAAAAAGACTAAATGAAAAAAGATAGTCATGTTAGATTTGAGAAGTGTACTTGTAACTTTTAATATCTGTCTACTGTTGAATGAGCTTTTCTTAGCAGAAGAAAGGTTGCTAAAATCACAAGAGTAAATGTCTTTGCAGAACTCAGAGAGCATTATGGAAATCCCAGTTGTTTCTGTATCTGAATTTGTCATATTGTTTCAAAAGCTGGAAAATACAATAGCACAGGAACAGCCAAGAAATCTCCAAAACTGAAGTGTTAGCAAAGTAAGCAGTTGGATTTTTGCCCTCTTTTTCTTGCTCACATTAAAGTGGTCCAGTTTGCAGTCTGCCACAAAAGTGCCCAACAGGATGCGCTGCCTGGATGGCAAGGTGGTTTCTCCTGTTGAATGCAATGATCTTGGTACCTCTCTGGGTTATTCTGTCTTTGTATCCCTGCAGGGGAAGCCAATGACTTTCCCAACAGTTTAAATAAGGGTGTTCTTCATGGATATACAGAAGTATTTGAATCTACTGCCTGGTTAGCTTTCATTTGGAAATTCAATTAATATGTTATGAATAACTCTCCCATGTCCTATGATATTAAAACTAATCCTAACATTAGCCCTTGTAGTATTTTTCTGCCTCATTCACACAAGTTCTGTGGTTATGAGCCCTTACCATTTTGTTTCCATATCATGAAAACTATAGCATGCCAGTTTGAAGCCACCTCAGACTCACAAAGGTAAAGCTTTTGTGAGGCTGTTTGCCTTAGGATTCCACTGGACGGAGTAAATGCTCTCTTACCCACCCAGCTGGTACTTGAATGCCTTCCTAATGCTGTCACAGAAGCCAAGGCATCCTATTCATTCCATGAAAGATTCCAAACCAGAGTGGAAAGCAAAGCCAAGCAGCAGCTGAGTGGAAAGGGATCTGTGCTGTGGGAGCAGAGCATGTCCCTCAGGCAGCAATGGTCCCTGACTGAAAGACACCAGGGAAGGCTCCTGGTCCCCACCCACAGTTGCAACACTTTGCATTGGAAAGGAAATTTGGCTCTGCTAGAGGGCTATTCCTTAAATGTCAGTACTAGCAGAATTCATGATCAGCAGCAAGTCATTGTCTTATTTCCTCATTTCCCTCTCTGCAAACAGGCTGGGTTAGTCTGGCTCTTATCACTGAAACTTTTAACACTGAGCACTCTCACTGTATCTTGAAAAAAAATGAGATGCCCATATTTTTTACAGGCAGGGAAATTTTCTTGAGGCCTTCCAGAGGTCCCCACATTTCTGCCAAAAGACTGATGCTTCAAGCAGACCCCTCTATGCTGTCTCCCACAATGGCTGTGATTCGAAATTGTTCTCATCGCTGTCCAAAGTACCATTTAGTACCTGCTTTTGGCATTTTCATATGAACTCTTAACTTGGGTGTAGCACTATGCTAATGAGATGTCAGATAGCTAGGGTCTCTAAGAGTTTTTGATGATAAATTTGCAGAAATTATAATATTAAGGATTAGTTACATTAAAAAAACCTTGGTAGTTCTTAGTTTTGCATGAAAAAAGAGTCTATATGTTCAATGAATTAACACATAATATTGTTTATATTTCCATATCTGTTAAGACTTGCTGGTATATTGACAACCAACAGAACAATTGAGGTAATGAAATAAATTCAGGCTGATGTTGTTGAGCATCTGATGGTTTTACACTGATCATTCTAATTTCAAACAAAATAGTTTCACAGTCATTGAAAGTAAGGAAGCAATTTTAAGGTGAGAAAGAGTAGCAGATGCACTACTACATTGACTGCTACATGCAAATGACACATAAGCCTGCTTAGTTTAAGAAAGAATTTTGGACATGTTCCAGGGATCAAAGTTCTTGTGATACTGAATAGAATTTGTGCTCATTTTTATTCTACAGTCTGTTAAAAACACATTAGCGGATTATTTTCTATTCCAACAGGCAAATTATAAAATATTTGGGTGGCCAACAACTATAGATCAATTTTCCTGCATTTATATGTTGTACCATGCCTCATTATCCCAAAGTATTGTAAAATAGTCAGATGCAAATATCCTAATTCTTGGCTCACTTAAGCTTTGTGAAAATTAATGCTAGCCAGGCTCAATTATTTCTGTTAGACATTATCCCTGTTTCACTGATAAAGTGCAAAATGTGCTTTCAAGGAGAAATAAATAAACTGTAAGCACAGTTTTGGCCAAATATATGAGTAAAAATCATTAATATGGATAACATACAGAACAGCATGGGAGATTTCACTTTTGACTCTTAAACAATATTACTGTTTTGTTCTAGTATAATTGTTATTATAGTCACCATATTAAACCAGCATATGAGTCCAGGCTGAAAGAAAGATATTTTTCAATTTTGGACATGTCTATTTTTATTTTTAATGGAAGAAACTATGCAAACCAAGTATTGCATTAAGTCTTATTTTGGAAATATAGGAGTATATTTGTGAAAGCATAATTAATTTGATAGTTTGAGAATTTTTGGCTGTTGTTTGAAAATACTGGGTGCAATTCTGAGAAGAAAAAAACGAGAATTTCATAATTGATGATACAAAATAAATACTTCATTGATGATACAAAATAAATACTGTGCTTATAGAAATCCATAGTTTAAAGAGTCACATTTACACTACTGCATGTAGAAAAGAAACATATCTTACTTTCGATATAAATGTTTGAGAAATCAGTTCTACTATTTTGAGACACTCCTCCTTTTGGGACATAATGTTCTGGTTATTGATTTTGGTTATCACTGGGCACTGACAATTCATAGCGAAACAAATTTTCAGGAATGTTCTGGCTTTGATCAGTCTCGAGTAACAGCAAGTTAGATTAAAAGGACACTTTTGTACATCTGGTCTCTTTTCCATTCAGCTACCCATCACTACACAAGACATTTGGAGATTAGCACTGATAATATAAACCTGATAACTTTGGACTTTTATTCCTTCTTCTAAGCAATTGACTGTCTTTTTAAGTCTTGTAAGTAGTGGTGTTCCTGCTGACTTACTAGGGGCCTCATGGGTCCTTGCCACTTTGATGTACAATTCAAATGCTCATCACACTCCATTGTTTTACGTAACATTTTGTGGGGAAAATGGAAATAGCATCACTCAGATTATTCCCAAAGCAGTTAATTTAAGTAAAAACCCCTCAATTTACCTAGCTCAAAGTCAGCCCCCTTATATGAAGAGGGATTCATGACTCTTAATTTGTGCTAGCTCTGAACAACTATGGATGTTTCTGGAGCCAGGAGAGGTTCTATGGAAACCATTCCATGCCAAACATTATCAGGCCAGGAATCAAGTTTTCTTTTGGTAGAACAATGGTAAAAATAGCCCTTGGAAGGCCACCAGAGCATGCAAAAGATGATCAGGTAGACTCACTTTGTCCTTTGGGATATAATTTCCATTTCTTTTCTCAGCACTGCAATAATTATGGAATATTGCAAGCCAGATAATTCCCTTTGATGCACATTATTTAGTCATTACCCTGACAGCTATCAAAAAATCTGTGTTTAGCAGTTAAACAAATGGAAAAAGCCTCCATTTAGGAAATCAACTGAAACATTGCACAGAAAAAGAAAACAAAAAACCTGAACCCTAGAATAACACTTGAAATAAGTCAGTGAAGATATTTGTTCTAAGCCAATCAATATTTAGAAATTAGAGGTAACAAACTGGCAAGAACAGGCTGCTCAAGCAGAGAGGAATACATTCATCACTGGGCCTGTTCTCATGCTTTCTCTTAAAATAGGACCACTTTGGGGGTGCTTGCAAAGCCCAGCCTTGGCTAAGGGGACTAGATAATGTTTGCCTGAGGTAACATGGGTGTTCACAGAGCTTGCAAATGGCAAGCACGGAAATTACTGTGGAGGAAACACAAAGGAGAAAGGGAAGTATAAAAGAATCCTGAATCTGCAACTGTAGGGAGAAAGAAGAGGCATCAGAGCAGCAGTTGAAACTTTATTTGATGCTTTCACCCAACCAACAGCAGTTCATCTCTGCCTACACCAGACAGCCTTTGGATCACAGACTGTATATTCAAAACCCACTCCTTCCATGCACAATGAATTTAAGGAAAAAAACATATGAAAATTAGAAATATTCTAGGAACATTTATAGGGAAAACAGACTTTATCTTCCCCAGTAAGCACCTGAAAAACATGAATTCAATTCAAATATCTTTGGAAGCACATTCTTCTCTATTACTACTTTATTTCTTGTTAGCAATCAAATTATTGGCAGATGCTCAGTAAACTGTCCACCCTGATTATTTATCTATTCTTTCTGGAGCCCTTCAGATCATATTAAAATAAAGAGCAAACATTAATTAAAATATGATGAATTCAGCAGCCTCTCAAAAATGTAATAGACAAGAAATAAACCTAAACTTTTCAGGATGCATTTTTCATGTATTTGGAATTTAAATTTATGACAAAACACTAGGAATGTAGAAACAAGATCACAGTAATACGTAAATGGTTGTCAGCTCCAAATATTCAAAGAGCCTGAGAGCTCTTGGATTTGGGGAATTTAAAGAAAAAAATTAAATTAGGTGCATTTATTGTAACGATTTGAACCTACTCATGTATCTAGACTTTTTTTCTTTTCAACCTTGAAGCTAAAAACACATTTAACAAAGAATAAAACAGTGATTCCCACAAGACCAAGAGAATCTAGGTGTGAAGCTATTGAGAAACATGTAATACTATCAGGAGACCTCTCAGCTGTTTTCCACACCACTCAAAAACCCAGACATTTTATTAAAATTCTTCTCTGTCTCCATTAGAATAAAATGCATTCAAATGTGAGATGCAAAGGTGTCATTAATTTTAAATGCTAGCTCCTCTATTTCTTAGTTTTAATATGACACATTTCTAGAGAGATCTACTCTAGTCTTCCTTATTTTGTTAGCACTTCTGAGGGGCTCAGAGACTGTTAATTGAAGCATTTCATCAATTGTATAGCGAAGCAATATTATTTTAACATTTTGACATAAACTATCTAGTTAATGCAAAATGAAGTTGATGAAATTAATCCAGTGACTCATGAAATGCATCTTTTGAAAACTTCCTTTAATTTGACAGTAAGAGTTAATTGTGCTAGAATTTAAATCAAAACAAAACAGGAAGCATTTTTTTCCCCTTCCCCTCCTTGAAATCTTCAGGCATTAAGAAAAATCATCTACAAATATTTCTATGCTATGCAGTTTCTCAAGTGTAGCAGCTAAAGCTATTGAGACCTATGACAAGGGAAATTGGAAAAGTGTGCAGAAGAAGGCAGGAAGTTTCCAAATTGAATTAGCTACTGGGAGCAGAAACTTTCCTTTGGTAGCAGCTCTGTCATCAGCAACATCTAGTCTCCCACTGTCAAGTTAACATCCAACTTGAGGGTGCAGAAACCACCGTGAAAGCAGAAAATGGAATGCTTTCCACCCTTTTCTGCAAAATAATCAATTACTCTTTTGATTAAAGGCAAACCTAAAACTCTGCCTTTTGTTCTTGTTTCTGTAAACTCAAGCAACCTGTGGGGGAGGTTTGGGGGTTAAGAGAGGGAGGTTGCTTCATTTTTTTACCACTGAGTGATCTCAAATCATCTGTATCTGAAGATTTTATGAGTGCATACAACCATCTTTGCTGAACAGCTGAGGATTTTATTAGGCTGATCAGTATTTTACAATGTTGTGGTAATAAAGTTTGAATCCTCAACATTGATGGTTTTTCCTATGTGTTGCAACTACTAGGCCATCAGATGAGCTCAAAATATCAATTTTATGATGGTATGTTCAATTAGATTTACTTGATGTAATTTCTTCCAGAACTTCTGCCAAAATGTCTGAGCAAAAGATAAAATGAAAGTGTCCTGACATTTCTTGAGAAACCAGTGTCAACATAAGTTACTGTGCAATACATGATAGAATGCAGATTTAATCTTTCCCCTTCCTGCTATTTTAAACCATTCACCATTTTTGTCAGTGTATTTTTATTTTTGATCCATATGGGCTTGTGAAATGCGCCCGCTTAATTAATTTAGAGAATTAATTGTCAGTTTATTTCTGTCAATTATTTCTACCTCTGGCACATGACTCTGAAGCATGAGGCAGACTTTCAATTATTTGTCAGATGGACAGGAGATTAACTATATGGGTATGGTGCCATCGAATGCCATGGAGAGTTCAGAGATGTTATGTTGTCATCACCTGAAACCTCTGCAAAGGTTAAGGATACAAGGCTTTCGATGATCAATAGAAAATTTAAGTGAAAAGTGTTCCTGAAATAACCAGAAAAAATCCTAAATGGATAGTACTGAATATACTTTTTTTTGCTTTTGCAAAACTCTGTCTATTTTGAAATGTTTTAAGTACAATTAAGGGATATGTAGATTTATAGTTCTAAATGTTGTGTATTTAAAACAATTTTGCTGAGGTAAATAACAGTTAGAGGGGTCTACAGACAGAAATCTCAGCAGAATATCAGGAGAGAATGCAGCAATGGCTACAGGTTGTTGCCATAGGGAGATACATAGTGCTTTGTTTTCCTAAATAAATTCTGATTTAGGTTAACTTTTAGGCTAAAATTCTCTAGTTCTATTTAAAAATGTTTACTATTACTAATTTTCAGAAAATTTATCTTGAAGATATTTTACCTGTTTGATGAATTCAGATAATTTCAAACTTTGAATCATAATTCCTTTGTTTTCCCCTACAGTTTTATTTTCTTTAACTCCTAGTTAAAGAACTCCTAGTTTAGTTTAACTCCTTCTTGTGTCTTATGATGCATGAGTCACCTTTATGCATCATTTTCTGCCAACTTTCTTTGCACTGTTTGGCTTTGCATCAAATTCTCACAGCATCAGCTATCTGACTATGACCTTTAAGGCAATGAAGAATTCTATCAAACGTTTAAAATTAAATAAAATAATATGTATTTTTATGGTGTTGAACTGTATCATTTTCTATTGCCTAAACTTTATCCTATAGTATCTGTTTCTATATGTTGGGTTTTTTTCTAAAAGTGACATTCTTTTAACCACTGAAGGTTATGTTAGATTTCTTGCTAATCAGTAGGCAGAAGGTTCTTACAAGTATCAAAATTTGTAAGGTTTATTCCCAACAGCCTTCAGCACTAGATAGTATATGGCATTTCATTGCAGCATTATACCTACCCATGGTATGTACAAGTACGATTGCAGATTAGAGGAAACATCAATTGGTTCTATTTCTGCCATCAGTGTTATGAAAACAATTATAGCAAAGACTTAACTGGCCCATATCACTTGACTGCCTTACTTGGCTCCCAGTAAGCTGGGAGCATTGGAAGAGATCAAGCTGTAATTGGAAAACCTCCTCCCATACTTTATTTTTTCTACTTTTGTGCTATCTACATGGGTAAAGAATTGATAGCTTAAATCCAGGAGAAGACAGAATTAATACATTCAATGAAATTTCATTATATTTTCACCATAGACAAGTTTTACTACTTGATATCCAAGATGTAGATGAAATCCTGACTCCAAACTCCATGGTATTCAAGTGAGCTTCCTGTACTTGTCAGGTATAATAATAAATTCTGAGATTTGCTTTTCTGTGAATTAAATTATTGAAAGAATTATTGAGAATGAATTATTCAAATAGGAATAAATACCTATCTATATTCTGTGTAATAAGAATCAACACATGGAGGACAGCAGAAATATGAGTGACAGTTTATAATCAAACTGGAATCAGAAGCCTGACAAAGGCTGAAAGCTGGTGCTAAAAATCTGCTATGAAGAAGTACTAGACTTTCCCCAAGAAATCCTGTCAGTATTTACCCATGTTTTATGTTTGCTGATGCATTTTAGGAGTTTAAAAGTCTGTTCTTGCTTTCCTCCAGATAGTATTCAAACCACAGATCCTTTGTCCTTTCTTCATGCCATCAGACTTTCTAGACCCTGATGATTGCTTTCCATCTTCTGATGGCCTTTTTCCATCCAGATTGATGCCTTCCCATCTGGCTTGTGTCTGTCTCAAAGTGATGAATACAGACAAGGTACTGCAGCTGAGACCTTCCCAAAGCTGTATAAGGAAAGGATTATTTACTTTCCTACAGATATACTCCTGTGTATAAATCCCTCTATGGGAATCGCCTTATTGCTGAAACACAATATTGCAGCATATAATATTGTTGGTTCATTTTTGAATATAATTTGCTATTTCACTCAGGATGTTTTCTGCTGTTTAGCTAGGTATTCCCAATCCTGCATGAGCAACTATTTCTGCAGAAGCACAGTCTTCTAGTGGTTGGATTTTGTTTTCTTTCAGTCTCCGGTTTGACAAACTCATTTTGAATTTAAGATAATCTTTAAGCAACCACTTCCAGCTTGAATGCATCCACAAACACAATTAATACAATCTCTATTCTTTCATTCTGCTTATTAATGAAATATTACCCTCTGCAGAATCTCACCTGCACATCCTATTCTGATACACTGATACATACTCTGTCAGGAAGGTTTGTACAGTCACTGGATCCATGCTGCATTGCTTCAATGTGAACATCATTTCCACAGATTGCTTCTGAGATTTACCAGATGTGATTTGCTTGTTTTCTGTTCCAGAGTGAACATTACTCATTTAATTGCATTCCTTCTACATTTTTAAAGTTTGCCTGTTTGTTTCAATATTTTTATAGAGGTCAAAATTAATCTGATTGTATCTTCAAGTCACAAACTCCTACTTTTCTTTCCTTTCTAGAGACAGCTCCACTCTTCAGTTTCCTTTATTTTCTTTTTTTTCTACTGAATATTCAAAGAGAATGCTATGATCATTGGCATTTCATTAGCTAATTCTTTTAGTAATCTGTAACATGTTTTAGCACGCCCATCATAACAGATGAACACAAACACCTCAGTCTCTCAATTTTAGTTTGCTGTTTGAGGAACAACACTAGTTGTTCAAATCATGTGCTTTTACATTAATATTTCACTACTAATTTATTCTATCATGTCTCTAGTATAGCAGTTAAATCATTTAAATCTTATATCTAATTTGCCTAGTCCTACAATTTTCCTCATACTTCCTTTGATATCTTTGCCCATCAGGAAATCATTACTTGTTTCTACATGATATGTCTCTGAAACACCACACTTAAAATATTCTCATGCAAGGACAGTGTTTTTCTGTCATTCCTTTTGTACTATGCTTTCTTATGAATATTACAACAGCTTAAAATGCTTTTAAACTATCTAATTTCCATGCAAATTGCGTACAATATTGTTTGCTCAAAGGATGCAATTCTCATTGTCTGATTGATAGAAGGCAGCAGCAAATCTCATTTCAATTTGTCAACCATTTTGGTATTTGGCATAATCAGACTGCTGGCTAAGAACATCTTCTGCATCCATACTTTGGAGACAGGTAATGATGACAGACTTACCCACACAACAGCCTTGCACCCAGGAGGATTCAGAAAGTGTTGCAGAGAAAATGGCTTGAATAACATTTTCATTTTTGGATTGTTTTATCCATCACAATGAAAGGAACTATGGCAACTGTTTAAGAATCTCACTCCAGGAATAAATAACATAATGCATAAACACGAGAATTCTGTGTTTTAGTGAGCAAAAACATGGAAAATAAATTATTTAGAAATAATCATGTTGACTTGCGTAAGTACTACCATAATCTTAAAGAGAGACAACATCAGAGAATGCACAGTTGTAAAATACTAATGAAAATAAATCTGTCCCCTAGGTCTTAGCACTTTTTTTGGACAACCTTGCAAAGGATGGGTGAGTGCTACATGAAAGAGTATGTATACAAAAGCAGCTCTCATTTCCATATGCTTAGTTTTCAATAAATAAAACTTGTTTTTCAAACATCAAGAGAACATCACTTCGTCTTACTCCACATGCAAGAAAAAAAAAAAACCAACTAAAAAACCAAACAAATAAAAGACCAAAAAAACCCCACAAAACCCCAAAATTCAACCAGTTAGTTGACCAGAGTGATTTTAGAAACCTGTAGGAGCCAGTGGTCTACATGAGATAGAAAAAAATTCAGTGGTGATGACCTGAGAGAAATAATAGCAAAAACACAAAGTCCTGAGTTCTCAAAGAGAAGGGCAAAAGGTAGTCAGCTTTGAATTGAGAGGTGGAGTTGGGTTGGTCCAAGTAGCCTTGGTAATCCACAAAGTGTCACATGAACACTGATACTAGAAGTCAGCTGATATCATCAGAAATGTCATGGAAAGGGAAGACTGTTCAATAACAGTTTCCTACACCAAAAAAAAAGAAAAAAAAAAAAAAAGAAAAAGGGGAAAAAAGNAAAAAAAAAAAAAGCAAAGATCCAACATGTCAGTGATATCATGGGAAAACAGCATGTTTAGACTTTGTGCTATTATTTCCTGGTTATCCAGGTTCAGAGATTTTGATATCAGATATTCTTTATAGATGAGAACTGTGAGAATACCCTTTGTCAGTGCTTTTGCACAGAACCATACAAGATAGATTCTCTTAAAAACTAATTTTCTCACAAAGTTTGAAATATTTGGAGGGCTTCCAGAGGCTTACATTACCATAAAAAACAGACCATTAAAACCAAAAAACATGCATTAACGATGAAGAGATATTTAATTTTCTTCTGACGTTGATATGTTCTCCATGTGGGATGGAGGACACTGTGGGTCATTGATCCCACCCTTGGTGCTACAGTGATGACTAGTCCTAATTTCAGAAAAATTGCCACATCTTTTATTCAGAAGAAGAAAAGAGAAAATAATCACCCACTAAATCCAAATCTGAAACATGGAACAGGAAAAAAAAAGAAAAAAGTATTTTAATTCATGGTTAATCCATGCTGTTTATAGGTCCTTTCTTCCTATTACAAAACTGTAGTACCTCATGTTGTGAGTACTGTTACCCCAGTGGTTTGTCTCAATGTGTCTCCAGGCACACACACAGTATGATAAACTTTTTAGGCTGTGCTCTTTCATTGGTTCTGCTGATGGAAAAATTCCAGCAGCCCCCTTCTAATGTTTTTTTTGTAAAAGAGTAATGATTGTCTTGTTGAGGGAAAAAAAGACCTATTCAGAAAAGTATGTTCTTATAAGCCAGTCCAGCAGAGCCTAAGGCAGGGGGGAAGCAAATGACCAAACAACATTTCAGAAGCCTTTATAGATGATACTCTGTGCTACAATGGGCATTAATGCAAATTATAACTTCTAATTATTCTACATTGCACTGAATAGGGGAGATAAAGAAAGATATTGTTTTATTCAGGTTAGTATTCTACCACTCAAAATGTGTATTTCATGACTATTATGCAATTAAATAATTCTGCAGTATTTGTATTAAGGAAAAAAACCAAAAACACCCTCCCAACCAACCAACCAGAAAAAGAAATCTGACCAGAAATAAACCCCTTAAAAAAAAAAAAAAAAAGGCAATAAAGCAAAGAGAAAGAGAAGGGAAAGAATGAACTCCTTTTAAGACTAAAGAATGTGGAAATATAAATTTGTGGATATAACTAACCATCTTGAGTAATTGAAGCTCTTTGGTAATGTAAGAATTAAAAAGGGTGTGCCATGCCTTTTCTGGATTGTGGATGCTTTGTAAATGGTTCCCACTTCCCTGGCAAGGAGACGGAGTAGCTCTGCCCATCATCTTCTGATTTACCCTGGACAAGCTAGACCAGGGAGGTAGAGCTGCCCTGACCAAGGTGACCTCTAACATGGTGTATGGTTAAGGTTAGGAAACACAGCCAATGAGAATTAGAGCAGAACGTGAAACTTTAATGATGGGGCTGCTGACAAAAATGTATGTATTCACATGCTTGAATAAAAATCTAGCCTTTGTCTTCACATTTTTGCAAGGACAATGCACTTGAGAGAAAAGGTTTGTTTTTCACCAGGATGTTCCCAGGAGTCCCTTTCCAATACCAGTGGCTGGAAGGTTACCTCCTGCTTTTATGTCATACACAGATTCTCAATTTTCAGAATTCAACTTCAAAATATTAAAAAGGGACCTGTCATAGAGTTTCATAACACATCCTTATATGTAGAGATATGAGTTATGTAGTAGCCTGAAGGAAAAATTCTTTCCTTGGTCCATGGTTAGACTAAGAATTATCTGGCATCCCTTATGCATGTGAATATTATTTTAGTAAGAAACTTTGAAGTGTCTGAACAGTGTATAAAAATGCACATTATTATTAAAGTATTTGCACTAGGAATTGTTATGTTGTAACTCCAGGAACTTGATATCTTTCCTGAAGTTATATTAAAATCCTAATAGGTCTGGGCACTTTGCTTCAGTTCTATTACACTATTGGACTTCAGTTAAGACTTCAGAATATTTGAAAAATAAAAGTGCTATGTATACATTTTGGAATAGATAAAAAATCAATCCATGTTGGATATAGAATAAGTCTTACTGCTCTTTTTCCTTTTGCAGAAAGCTGAACTGACTATTTTTGACTCTCCTGGCATTTAGGTAGGAATACGTGGAATTCGGAAAGGAGGACTACGAAGCTGGGTTTGGTTTTTTGGTTTCTTCGGTTGATTTTTTGTCTGAGATAATATTGAAATGCCCTGAGGGTTTTATAATGCATATGCCAGAAAGATTCAGTGAAGTGCTAATGACCTGGTGGGTTAGTGTTTCTGAAGGCAGACTTGCTCTAAAGAAGAGGCTGTGACTGACTTACTGAACACTGAGTGGAAAAATGTATAAAATGAGCAGACAGCTTTTCTGAGAAAAAGTGAATATCTTCAATTTTACACAAAATAAAGTTAAAAGCCTGTTAAAATTGTAAAGACTTCATCATCTTGATAGGATTCAAGGCTATAATGGAGATTTTTGTGATTTCTCTTTTCTCAGAATGACCATATAAGAAGTGATGCTTACACACAAGATTTGTAAGGAAGATGCTGAACAAAGGACACAAAATTCACCCTCTTTGCATAAGTGTCAGATGGTAACAGCTGACAAAGTAAATGAAATGTAACATAGACACCCAGACTGGTAGGTAAGCAAAGTGACCTGTGCTGTGACATGAATAAATAGCTGAAACAATGCACATTTCCTGTTCCCTGAAATGTCACCTTGTCTGCTGTCCCCAGTCCTGGTTCTGCTAAAGTGCCCTGTCACTGCTACTCTACACATACTTGGATTACAAGGTTTGGTACAAAATCTTTCACCATCAAACACTCATTAGTCTGCACAGAAGTCCCTATATAATCTCAGTCGTGTGACAGCCATCTGGGAAGCACAGGTAGGAATAAACATCCTGGGAATTTACAATAGGAATAATAATTAAAGAGGAAGAATAGGACAGATGAATTTTCATGGGAAGTTTTGCTCATAAATTCCCATTTCTCAAGTTCTCTTGGTAAAAATACAAATGCCTCAGGAAGATTGTTCCTGAAGAGAATTCTTTCCTTTATTTCTACTAGAAGGAAATTTAATTATTATCTCTTGAATGTATTTTATTTTTTAATAGTTAGACAGGAGAACATACATATTTATATATATAATCTGCATCTGTTAAGTAGTAGAGAAGGAATGACAGGCATTTATAAGGCAAATATATATATATATATATATGTATGTGTGTATATGTATATATATATATAGGAAGCACAGAAGCTCAGATATCTAATGGATAGCTGGATATCTTCCAATATAAATGCAACAGATTTTAGCATCATCTGGCTTTCTCATCCTCTTTCCAGTAGCTTTTTATCCTGTGTCTTTTTCCCTTTTAAGTTCATGGATTTCAGTTAATCATAAATTACATTATGTACAATGCAAGTTGTATATACCAATATATTATTGTAATTTTAAAATGCTATATTAGATTTATTTAGCATAATTATGGAAATTTTATTTTCCTAACTTCAAAATAGAGTTTATTTACCAAGGACATATTAAGCATATAATTCCACACAATAAAGAAAAAAGAAACATTTGGAAAAACTTGAAAAACATTATATCTAAAAGAAAAATGTAAAAAATTGAAGAAGTTCCTATCCATCTCTATCCTTGCAAATACTTATTTATCTTTCTTCTACTTCAGTTCAAGCATTTCACCTTTTGATTTCAGCGCCCAACTGGATTGCTCATGCAGCCATGCAGGGTGGTTTTATAATTCTGCATGTCCTTACACCACCAATGTCATGTGTGTGTTTGTGTGTGTATAAAACTTATATAAATAGTTTTGCTATTTTAACCCTATTCTCTTTAAACCCTAGTTATGATAATCTGAAATTCTGACATTTTTATGCAGGAATCTCTTAGATGACTGTGAAGATGAAGTATGAAAATAAAACAGAAGCTGGAGTTGCAGGATCAATGCACAAGACAAAAATATATTTGGAATGGATATAAATTCCAATAAAGAAACATCCTGCAAGTGAAAGACAAAGGGTTTTTTTTTTTCCCTGTTACATGTGGATTATAATGAATAAGCTTTCATTAAAAAAACCCAACCAACCAACCAACCAGCCAACCAACCAACCAACCAAAAAAATTCCACAAACAAAAAACAAACCTCCCTCAGATTATTCTCAAGGTTGCCATTCTTGCCACGATTGTGATGGATGTGATCTGGTAGAATTGAGCAGAGGTACAACTGAAAGAATGGTGGAAGACTTTTGGTCCATGTGTGCAGCTGTGTATTTTGCTATGATCCTAAACTTTTCTGAAATTGAGGTTCCCTGTTATAAGCAGAGAGCTGTCAAACTTCTTCACAGGCAGCTTTATAGTCAGGGAGGATCCAGAACCCAGTGACAGGGTGAGTGAAGAGGTTCAACTCAGTGGGCATGGCTGAGGACAGGGAACCCCTCACATCTCCTTGCACCTCTGTGCCTGCCCCTCTGGTCCCAGTGCAGGCTTCAGCAGGTTGAAACCAGCAGGATCCTGCAAAAAACCAGCAAACCAAGGACAAGGAATTCATATGCCCACTGGCTTTTCCATCCACATCCTGTTGACAGCTTATGAGCTCGACAGTGATGGTTTAAGAATGACAAGCACTTGATATTATTTCCAAATGTTATACAAAGGCGAAAAAAATAGGACAGATTACATATTAGAAAGCACTTTTATAACTATCTGTATGCTTATATGTATATGCAAATATATATGTATATCTATGTATGTATATATGCATGTATGTGCAGAGATATAAATATTGGTCATATTTCACATCTCTGCCTTAACTGACGATGACAAAGAAATTTTTCAGAAAATCAGTCAGCTGGGTGAGACTACATAATAATCCAAATTACTTTCCACAGCCTTCATCTCAGTGACTCAGAACAGGCCAGTGGGTGGAATCACTACAAAGGCGCATGATCACTTTTTCCTGTGGACAATTCAGTACCATGCTTTTCTGGTATTACCTACAAGTATTTGTTGAGGCACTTTAAAGGAACAAATAAAACAATGAAGCAATATTTCCTATTAAAAAAAAAACCAACAAACTCCCTTTTCCATTCAATTGAATAAATAAAAATAGGAAGTAGAGCTTGCTATAATTTGAAAGGTGCCTCAAAATCCATAGGATACTAAGTAATTCTTGCAACCTTATTAGAAGCAAGCTAAGGAACCAGCAACAGACCCTATAAATATTAAAGCAAGAACAAAATTATAGATTTCCAAGCATTTTGCCTGTATCTAATAGCAAGCAGGCACATACATCTGAAAATGGGAGCTCTATGTCTATGCCACATTTAAAGGCCCAGAAATTGCTCACTCAAAAGACACATGGGGAAAGAATTGAGATTCCTTAAAACATAAAAACATCTACTGGAACCTTCTGGTAAAGTTCCAGTGGTTGTCATCCAGCTCTGGAGATGGGGGAGCTCCTGCTCCCACCTGCCAAGGGACAGGTTTTGGCCTGCAGGAAAGGTCTATGGAAATCCTGCAACATCCAATACCAAGTAATTTCAGTGTCTGACACAGCTGTTATAATAAAATGAATTAGAAAATTAAGATAAAGTAAAAGTTTTCCTACTTTCTCCACTTTTTTCCTGATAATCAGAGATATTATCACTCAATTAGTACTATTAGCAGTTTATTAGCACATATTCTTTTACCAGACTATGCCTTCCAGGAGTATGTTCTCTTTTTCTTCCTTTCTTTCTTTACCTTCCTTCCACATTGAGCCTTGCCTTCGTTTCTGAAATGCTGCTATTTTGCTGCATTTTTCAGGAAGATGTTGAAAATATGCCATCCTTAAAGAGTTACCTTCCAAGAATACCAAATATTTCAATTCTATTTGTAAATAGAGCTCGAGATGCATAAATATAGAAAGATACTTTTCCTTCCTCCTATAAAACAAATATTTGATATGTACTTTGCTTTGTTTGCTTTTTTGCTGTCTTTCATATTCTAAAATAAATAGCAGTCAGATTTGCCACTAACAGCTAAAAGTGTTATTAATATAAAAATGGTGCCCTGATTAATTTACAGCATGCCAGAGGAAAAACAAACAAGTGAAAACCCCCCAAACAGTCCGCACCAAGACCCACAAAGGAGTAAACAAATAGATCTTATGCTGATGGAATGATCCATAACATTCTAAGCAGCTAAAAACTGCTTCAAGCTAAAACCAATCCACATTTCATTAATACTCTCTGCTAATCAATGGATGATATCAATAAATATCATAGTGAAAGAATGAACAGAAAACCCAAACACAACTTGCTGAAGTGGGATCTATATTAAGAAAAAACTTGAAAAGGAGCTTATTTCTAACTTTATTCTGTATTTTCCATAGCATTGCTCTCAGGATGTGTGGCGCATCGCAGTTTGGCTCCAGCTGTGAAGAATGCAGATGAAGGTGAGGACTGAGCTGCACCATTTCCAATTCTCATGTTCACCTGTGCAGGTGCTGCTGGTACCATCGAGGTTCTCGTGAGCCCTTTCTCCTGCAGCTGGCACAGAGAGAGGCAGCTCTCCCACAGTCTGCTGGAGCTCTGGGATCTGCTGAATTCCAATGAAGGGAAGGGGCTGAGGGCAGAAAAGACACCCCAAATCTGCCAGAGCTCTCCTGCCTGCATGGGCAGCACCAGTGCCTGTCGTGGAAAGGGATGAATATCCCTGCCTATTGCTAATAAGCTATAGCACCAAAATCTAAATGTAGGTTTCAATAGATACATGAGAGAGAACATGGACTTGATCTCTTTCTCTTTAAATTACTTGAGACATGTTGAAACCTTCATAATTTTCTGTAGGAAGCTCACGTTGTCTGTGGAGAAATAATGGAGAAAGGATATACTTTTCAGTTGAAAGCACGGCTGTCTGATCTGCAGTCTTCAAGCCAACTTGACTTCACACTGAGAAAGAAAATCCCTGTCTTTCACATGCTTCTGATGGCAATTTTTGTCTCTTAGTAGTTTTTAGCGAAGTGGAATATTGCAGTGAAAGAATGTCATACATCTGCCAAAAGGCAAGGAAAGGAAAAACCTCTGAAAAACTTTGGAGCTTATTGACACCTCATAATGATAAGACCTTTCTCCTACAGGTCCCCAGAGAGTCTATCAGTGATACTTTTTAATGTAGAAGTCCAGTAGAAGAAAACAACCTCATTTCAGGCAAAGTGAAATAATAACTGAATTTTGTCTTGGATTCCTCACTGTATGACTTACACTACAAAAAATTTCAAGTATTGAATAAGGGAATAAAATAAGGACATTTAGACAAAATAATATTCTTTGATCTTTCAAGAAATCATATTCCAAGGGAGTAATAGAACTTCAAATACAGTAGTTATTTTTTTCTTTTAACACCTCTATTTTATCTAGAAAACTTGTTTACTCCTTTCTGCAATTTTTTTCCTCTTATCTTCTTCATAAACCCCCCAAACAAACAACCCCTCCCCGCAAAAAAATCTTTCAGCAATTAACTTTCAGTAAGCTAACAGAAGTTGCAGTTTACTTGAGTAAGGTGAGGAGAAATATTATAAAAAACCCCCACAGGAATTCTACCATTTTTCATTTTCTTTTTAATTAAAAAAAGAACATTTTCAAACAGCTTATCAAGAATTGCATTTCTATAAGGGTAAATATAAACATCTAGCCTTGGCAACAAGTTTCAAGGTCCTCATTCTTGTCAGAATAATTTTTTCCAGATGCTGGAGCACCTAGTTTGCCAGAGAGATCTGATGAAAACAGTTAGAAGTATAACAGAACACCCAGAAAATGAAGGAATTAATGATTCATTTTTTAAATCCCAAATTACTTAGATGGAAACTGCTTTGCAGTATTTGAGGTGAAAGAAAATACAGTGGAAGTGGACAAATGCCACAAAGGGTTGAAAATGCTGCTCGGCTTCATATACAGAATTATCCATTAAATGACAGTACATACACATGTGTATGTCATATGCAGAACCTTACATAATGTCCTCAATGACTAAAGAATGCCTTCCTGTGTCTGCAAATGCTAGATCAAGAGAGAGATCATAGAAATATATTTCATTTCTGTTACTTTGAGGTATGATTGTAACTGATTACTTACTGATATTATCGTGGTTTTAATGTTTCAAAATAAAAGAAATAAAATTTAGATAGGGGCCCATTCTAAGGAAACAAAGAATGCAAGCAAAGATTAAGTTTGCAAATACTATAATAACTATATAGTATACTATAGTAATTATATACCATTATTCCTTTAAAGAACATGTCAAGTTAACAAAAAACAGCTTGAGTTCCTGCAGACTGTGGGGATGAGAAGATAGCTCAATAACCAGCAATTCAAAATTTAAAATTTTGCTCTCTGGGATCCCTCTCACTACTTGATTTGCCAGTTGTGGGCATTTATGAGAGAGCAGCTCCTGAAGTCCCTGCACTTTTACAGCTGCACACAAGCAGTTTGTCTTATCCCACTCCTCCAGTGGAAGGCTGTAGGGCACATGGAGTCCATGCAGGATTGGACTGGAGCTCAGAAGTAGCTCTGGTTATGTCTTTAAAGCAGAGATTTCTTCCCTGCACTGCCATGACCCAGCAAGGCAGTGTGGGCTGCCAGGTCCAGGATTAAGCCCCCACGAGGAGCTGAAGGGGCTTTTCATACATGGAAATCCTCATCAGCACCAAACCAAACAAGGCAGTGTTGAGTCAGAAGCAGCACATACAAACCCTTCCCACTCTTTAGAAGAGAGAGCCAGTGCTCCCACACACATTCTCCTTCATAACTCATCTCAAAGCCCTTGCTTCAAGGTTGTGGTTAACCATTTGTGTGCTAGGAATGAAATCACTTTTGTTAGCGTATCAGTTTTTTTGAAACTTAAAAGAAAGTGCCTTGGACTTAAAAGAAAAATATGTTTTAAAGAAAGTTTTCTCAAGGTACTTACCCACAACAACTATGAGCACTGAACGCATACAATGAAAGAACATGTGTCTTAATGTTACGTTTGATTACATAATGTTGATTTTTCTAAAAATGTTTGAAGCTTTTCTTCGGCTGTAAAATATAGAAGTAATTTCACATTAACATAAAAATAAAGTGAAGTAAGAGATTTAATTACAAACTATTAAAGTGAGCACATCTCTTTAAACGAGAAATTAACCCACTAGTAAACACTAAAACTTTTATAAGTGTGTTATGGTATTTCATCATTCTGCTTTCACAGTTTGCGTCAATAACAAGGCTTGAAGAGTACTCTATCTCTGCCCAAACTTTCATCTGCACTCCATAAGGGTCTTTTGCAGACAATATGAATTATTTTAGGTGTATTTCAGTTTTATATATACAGCTGTCTGAAAAAAAAAAACTGAGATGGAGGAAATAATAATGCTGTCTGTGCATACTTTCCTGTCAGAATTGAAGTTCTCTTTCTCTCCTGGATTTATCCTGCTTGAGAGGCAACTTCCAGGGTGAAAGATGCATTTTCCTCTTGCAGGGCAGAAGGGAGATTTGAAAATTTGAGTAGTCATAGCAAAACTGGGATACCAGGCATTACAGTCTCCTGCAGGCTGCTTTCCCAGTGAGGAAGAAGAACTCTCTGAAGCCTGGACATAGTTCCTATTGCTACCTGTGAGCAGAAGATTGCAGCTGCCCTGGACAAATGGCAGCTGCATGTGCTGTGTTTCACTATCAATATGCACTATGGGAAATCCACACTTATCAGCAATCCACAGCAAAATTGATCTGACAGCTAGAAAAGTGGCCTGGTGGTGACAAAGCAGAAAGCTTTGGATGGAAATAGAGATTTACCTCCACAAGGGAGGGGAGGAAGAGTTTTTTTTTCAGAAGTGGAAAGACTGAGACAGAATAACAAGACTTTGAAGGAAAACATATACTCTCTACCTACCTACAAGTGATAAATCTTAAGGAGATGTCATGTCTTTGAAATTCCCTCCATCTCACACGTCTTTTGTGGGAAGTTCTGGTTGATTGTTACCAAGAATTTCCATAATCCTTTATTCAGATGAAGAGAACCATTACAGACCCATCTGTAGTTCTTCAATTAGTGATAATCTTCCACAAAAGTCACGAGATGTTCCACATTTGATGTTGCAGGGATGTTTCTTTATTTGTTAGTACTGAAGGAACATGGTTTAATTTATTTCCCCCACCTCGCTGATGTAGGCTGGGTAGCTTGTGGAAAAGATAATAAGGTAAAAAATAGATAGGGATACTCAGAGAAGCTGGAAAAGATGTAAATGAACTTTAGTGAGTTCACTGGCATAAAGATAGTTACTAGATACTCTTTTCTCTGTCTGTCTGCTCTCAGAAAATTGTATACAACCATACTACCTTTATCCTCCCAAGCAGTGGAATATGTTACTTGGAAACAATCAGTCACTCACACAAAAATAACCTTTCCATGCCTGTCACCAGTAACCATAACTTTGTGTAAAAAAAAAAAAAGCCCTGAGGTGCTATCCTTCATCTTCTTTTAAGCAGCATTCTGTGAACCGAAATGTATATTTTCTGTGTGAATTGCTTCAGGGAAAATATTTCCAGTCTTATTTACAGTTAAGAAAATACAATGGTTTAAATTTTAGTTATATTTCATTTTCTGTTGTAAAATGGAAGTATTAGTGCTTGTCTGCAAGAGCATATGAACATTAATAGTAAATGAAAGATCCATAAATTGCCATGATTAGAACTAAAACCAATAAACAAGTGCAGGTGGGCTGCTTTTTTTATAGATAATGAAAATTTCAGTTGTGTTTTGAGTTTGAAGCAAGTATATTGACTGAAATCCGTGCCATCCATCTGTTTGATGCCAAACTGGGTTGAAATTGTTCTTTCTACCAATGTTTGCCATACTTTTGAATGCTAAATTCCACTACAGAAAATTGAAACCAGCTGTGCCTTCTTTCATCTCACCCATATGCTCTGAAATCTTTGCCAAATAAACTCCATAGCTTTTCCTGGTAGGACGTCTTCTTTCCCGTTGTTCTTTGGAGCAATGAAACAGCTATCAGAGCTGGAATTTGGATGCCATCAGTGAGTGGATTAACAGACAGAGGAATTATCTCCCTAGCTGGGGAGGTAGCTGTTGGGCACTGCAGAAGAAGCATGGTCCTGATCAGTGAAAGTACATGGGGTGAGTGGGACAGCAGCACATGAAACACGTGGCAGCATCAGCACAGTTGTCTTTTGTCGACATTGCTGGACAGGTTTCAGAGCAGAATTGGATCCTGAGGAAGGCCTGAGGTCACTCAGAGAGGTTGTGCTGTCTCCATTTTTTGTGGATGTTCAAGACCCAGCTGGAAAAAGTCCTGATTAACCTGATCTGATCTCAAAGATGATTCTGCTTTGAGCAGGAGATTGGACTACAGGCCTCTTGATGTCCCTCCTAACCTGAGTTGTCTGGTGATTCTGGAATGGATCTGTAGCCATACTTGGGGTATTTTCTTTGCAACAATAATAGACAGGATTGTTATGTGGCCAAAATAGCCCACTGATAACCATTTTCCCATCTTTTCTGGCACCAAAACATCCATAACTTCAGAAACAATTATGATCTTTTTTAATATTAAGCTGTGCTTTATGTAGAAAAGCTAAGACCATGTTCACAATGGAACAGACCATGCAAGAAGCTGGCCATGGAGCAGAAAAATATTTAGCTGTCTTAGTTTTTACTGCTATTTTCATATGGGTATTGCAGCCTACTATGGGGTCCGTGAAGAAACAGTTTCTACTGAGGTGAAGTTGTGCTCTGAGTCAGGAAGAGACTAAAGGCTGAAGATCTGAACAGCCCTAAGTTATAGATACAAAAGAACAATCTTAAATATGTTTCAGTTCCAGAAAATTTTGAATTGTTTTTTAATTTGTTTCTACCAATGGTTACAAAAATGTTCCCATCATGATAAGGACTAAAATCAAATACACTTGTACACGTTGACAGGAATTTCAGGTTGAGAGCACTGAAGGTAAACAGAGCATGTTCCTGCCAATATTTGACAGATTCCATGTCATCCCCAGCCCTTCCCAAGCAGCTTGGTGCCATAGCTGCTTGAATTCTGGAAGGGCCTTTCTCCTCTGCTACCTGCACTGAGTGTTTTCCTACATAAAGAAGGAGCAGCAGCTCTGATAGTTCAACCTAAATATGTTTGTTCTGTCACTAATAACATGTCCTGCATCTCAAAAATCGAAATAAAAGAGAATTTACAATTAATATGCACCATAGACAAATATTTACCAACAGGTTGACTTCTGTAATTTGTTCTCGGGAGGCAATGAATAAAATTAACCTGTCAGCATCTGGGTTTTTTTTATTTAGAAGAGCACCTTATGAACTTCTACAGAAGTGAGGTAAAGCTTAACTGGCTAGCATGGGTCTGAGCTATGGCTCTCTTCTTACTTTAGTCTTCATAGGAAAAATAGTGCTACATGGGTTTCAAAGGGAACATCAAGTACAAGAAATTTTTATGGAAATAGGTAACAGAATTGTGTCAGCTACCTTTATTAACTCATTTTCTTTTCAAAGGATAAATATTTTTCTGCTGTTGCCCTGCTGCAATATGATATCCTTTGATGATAATAGGATTTTTCATGTAGTCAGACTGTGATAATTTACTGTATACATTGAGCATTCTGCACCCACTGGAGTAGAAGGGAAGGGGGATGATTTGTATCTAGTGGCAAAGCCTCTCTGAGGAGACAAAAAGTTTTTGCAACTAAAACTTCAAGAAGCTCTTGGTAAGGAGACATGCCAATTTGTTTAAGTGCAAATTATTGGAAAAATAATTTTTTAAAAAAGCATCATAATGAGCAGGCTAAAATGCAATGCATTGCAATTTGTTTTGACAGTGCCCCAAAGGACAAAATAAATGAAGCTCAGAAGAAATTAATTTAGAAGAAAATGTTAAATTGAATGTAGAGCACATTGGCAAGTTTTCATGCTAAGAAAAAGGGAATTAAAACTATGAGCCCCTTCTCCTAATAATATACCTTTCTCAGGCCATTTAAATAAAGATTTTACTAGGGTTGTTCTTACAGCATTATATTTCACACCTCTCACTGGTTTAGTAGGTTCAGTTAAATCATCTGTGGATTGTAAAATTTTCAACACCAGAGCAAATGACAAAATCAAGCCTCAAAACTATTTGGACAACAATTCATACGTTTTTAAAGTTGTAGCACTGTTGGCTGTAGTCAGATGTTATTGATGAAAATAATTTTAAGCCAAATAACATGATTCAAAGAAACAGTAGAAATAAGTTAGATTACTGTGTTTTTAGCATAGGCATTTTCCCAGTCCTTATCTTCTCCTTTTTAGCACATGAAAGAATTAAACAAAATGTTCTCTATATTTCATTTTGAGTAATGGAAAATCCAAGGCTTTTCTGAGAATCCTCTTACAAATAACACCATAACCTGTAAATAAATTATCCTCTCTCACAGAACTGCTATGTGCTTTCATAAGAGAATGTTGAGTACTTTCCTGGAAAGCTTTTTAGGCACCAGATCAGAACAGAAGACACAATTGGCTCTTTGTAGCTGACTTTATTACTCATTTACTACTTCCTCATTATGTTTACAGGATTATATCTGCTTCTTTTCATTCATATTATTTTATTATTTTTATTTGAAAAATAGGGTAGCTTCTCTCTTTCTTTTCACTGTCAATCTTATTTGTGCTGTTGTTTGCTTCTCTTTCTTCTCCCTGCGACTTGTTAACAGTGGCCAGCATTCCTTGCCTTCATCAAGAAGACGTGTTTCTGTATTTCAGAACTTGAGTTGTTTTTCTTTTTCCTGGTTTTCTTCACTTCAAGAGTGGAGCAGTGATTACTGCTCACTGGAGGACAGTACTGTGGGAGTCTTTGCTCTGCTGATTGCCTGAAGGTCTCATTTGGTACCAGTGACCTGCAGTCACTCACCTTAAGCTGTAGATGTTCAAGGAAAGCACACATAAAATGCTTTTTGCCAGTGGGATTTTCTTCACTCCTTTTGAGAAATCTAAGATCCTATCCAAGGAAACAATCAGCCATGTAGGCCAAAATAATACACAGACACAAAACTGCTCATAGATTTGTGTTGTTGCTGTTCACAAATATTCTCCCATGACTCTAGAAACTGTCTTTGGATTTTCTTCTAAAAGAAGCCTTAATTGAGAAGTGAAGCCAGAAGACCTGCTACCAGGTCTTTTGTTCATTGTCTCCAGTATCAGTAATGCTGAGGTCACAAACTCCTGTAGAAAGACAGAAAAAGAAAAAAAAAAAAAAAAAGGTCAGATGTGTGCCAGAGTTCCCCCCTATGTCAGAGAAGATAATGTTTATTCTCCTAATGAAAATTTTTAAGTAAATTCACTTCTCAGACATGCTTCTTTTGTGTTCTTTTTCAAATCTGCTATCCATATGGATAGAAGTAGAATACCAGATGAACAAGTGAAAATACTGTTGAAAGTTGGACCACCCATATGTAAAAATTTTCCTGAAAAAAGGACTAGCTGTGTTCTGATAGTCCTAATCTCTCAGTTATTCAAATGCTCATAAATTAACCCTGTATTCCAAAACCAGACTGCTCATCAGCAGAAATTTTATAACCAGTATAAATTTTTAACCTGAAATTTTCATAATCTGAAATTTTAAGAAATTTTATAACCTCAGGGCACAACTGTTATATTTCCTTTGCAATGTGAGGGGATGAAAGTCATTGTTTGACATTCTTCAGCTGTGTCATCAGTAGTTTAGATACAAGGATTAAATGATGAAAGAAAGTGAAAGTGTTGTTTAGTTTAATTTGTGCCATGCTGGCAAGACTTGGGATTGCATTTTTCATTTCAAGCTCAATATTGCTGTGTAAATGCCCCAAGTAACCCCACAAGTTCTGAAACAACAGAAGCCCAGCTTGCGAGGCTTTTGTGCCCTGACGCCCACAGCAGTGCCTGATTGTCTAAGTGTGAGGTAAAGAGGAAGCCAACAGTAGTAGAGTCTATTCACCTATTTTCGGAACAGTCTGTGGAATTTGCTGGAAATTGATGCCTTGCTTTACAGGCAGCAAACTGAAACCAGACCACTAAGTAGAAATACGAAGTAAGAAGTAAGAGTAGACTCACATAAAGGCAATTTCTCTCAGAATTGAGTCTACAAAACTGCAAGAGTTGCAAGTGCCATCAGCAAAACAAACAAATGAAAACAGTGAGAAGTGGTATTGAGGACTTACGAATTACAGCAGATTTTCAAAACTGAGCTAGCTTCTCTAAGCACTCTTAATAATTGATTTTCAATAGTCATGTGAAAATATCTTCTTTTTCTTTTTATCTGTCTGTCCCTTTATACCTCCATGTGTTTATCCATATACCTAGATAACTCCAAGAAGAGTCTCTAAAGGATTGAGTAAAATTCTGCTTTTATATTAACTTCAGCAATGAAATAGATGAGGATTGTTGCAGTTTATCTGACTGCCAGAAATACTCCTGGCTTCCACCCACCAATCAGAACAGATTTGTTTGACTAGTTGGCTTTGTATACAAAATTAGGCTAATTTGTCCTTGATGTTTTCCCCAAAATCTCACCTGTACATGGTGATGTTTATCACTTTGAATTCAGCCCAAGCAGGAACCCAAAATTATTTATATCTGAACAGTTTCTGAAGCCAACTAAGTGTATAGTAGTACAGTAATTTCACGACTATAAGGCGCACCCTTTTGACTAAAATTTTTCCCCAAACCCGGAAGTGCGCCTTATAGTCCG
>PYHW01009739.1:1186252-1211863 GCA_013186435.1 Turdus rufiventris | reverse complement strand
AATTCCTATAGTAGCCCTGGATCACCCTTTTAAATCCTTTTCCTCTTAATTAAGCCATTTAAAAATAGAAAGAAGGAATATGGCAAAGAAATATACTACAGCTTGATTCTTGAGAGATTTACTTTCCAACTACATGCAATCAGTTTGATTCAGCCTGAATCTTATGAGCATATAGGATTGAAAGGGATTTCTCTGAATTAAATTAATAGTATCAAAGCTATTATAAGGAGTTGAAACCAAACCCAAACTTTCTGGCCAGACACGAGATGAAGTTAGAAAATAAGAAACAATAAAACCCAAGTAAATCAGCCATGTTCTCATTAAAGTCAATGGACAATTTGTCATTGGCCTTGGTAGGAATGGGATCTGTCCCAAATTCTTCACTTCTTGCACTAGAAAAAGGAAGCTGAAATTAATGTTGACATTTTCCCACTCCTAATCTCATTTCCTCATTTTCCTTTCTCTCCCTCAAACCTAATTGTGCGGGGACCTGAACAAAGTAGCAAGTATGAGTGGAGGGCTACAGAAAGGATGTGATAAGGCACATGCAAGGCCACTTCAGTTTTGCTGCATCAATGTGCTGTGCTTACAGCTTACAGAACTTTGCTTTACTTTAGTCTAGACTGTGCCTGATATAGATCCAGGTATTTTACAAGTAAACAATATTATCCTCTGACTGGCTGCCTGAATGGGTAATTTTCACCTCAGTGGTAAAAATGAGAAGACCTTTTAACACCACTGGCAGCACTGGGGGGCAGTGTGATACAGAGCAGCGCACGCAGGCACAGCTGCTCTGCCATCTGCCCAGGGTGCCACTTCCAGGAGGGACTCAGGGCTTCATCTGGCAGCTCTGCTGAACCTCCTTGGAGGACTGAGACCATGAGCGTGAGCTTTGCCTCTTCTGGGAGGGTGAGGCGCTGTAAAATAAACTACAGTACAATGTTAAGAGAGTCTGACTGTCTAAAAGGTTTGACTTAACAATGAGTGGGCTCTGAATAGGTGGACACTTTGTCTCTGAAGGCCCATATGAACTGTGAGAAAAAAAACATCAGTCTCTGTGCTTGGGTCTGTGTCTGGAAAGAAAAACAAATCTTTTCTATTATTTCTGAAGTGTACTTCTTCCTGACAGCAGACTGCGAAGAGTGGTAGAAATTGCTGCATGTTTTCTACTTGGGTTTTGCTTGTTTGTTTATTTCAGTTTGTTATTTCTTATCTTTTACAAAAGCAAGCAAGCAAACTAATCAACCTTATAACATCAGCTAACCTGGAAAGCAAACAAAAGGGCTGCACACACAGGGGAAACAATATACAAACAAAACATTTCCCAGAATGTGCTTATGTAAGTGATTGATTTTTCTTTTTAACATCAGAGGGTACTGCTATTCTTGTTGGTCTTTTAATTCAGAAAACTCTCTGTAGGACTACACTGGAATTTCTAAATTATTCAGAGAAATAATGGAAACCTGATGGTTTTTTGAGCAACCAGAATGTCTAATGCTGAGGTTTTAATTCTGTAATTGAAGCAGTCATTCATAAGCACGATCTTTACAAATGTTTATCTGTAAAGAGTACTCTAAAAGAATTAAAGTACTATAGGCCTAGCAAAAAAATTCCACATTGATTTTCTGGTTCAAGAGCAGGGGAGCTGTTACTGATTTAATAATGGAATGAAGGCTACCTAGAAATGGTGCTGAAGGGTATTTTCCACTCAGATATATTAGAAGAAATTCTCACCTTGGGGGTTATCTACATGACATAATGTATTATACAATGTCTCAGTTAACTTGAATATAGTTGTAGTTTCAAAGAACTCTTCCATGTGGTGCATTTCTTCTAGTCTTCAGACAAAGGTCATTTCATCAGTCAGTCACTTTTCCCCTACAGTATCCAGAATAATTCTGAAAGCAAGAGTTGTGATCTCCTCTGTCTCATGCCCAATATCCCTGCTGTTATTAATTCTTTCAAAGCATCTATAGCTGCACCTGTTTGCCAGCAAACAGAAAAACCTGGGAAAGGGAAGAAAGTGCTGAGAGCAAACACAAAAAAAGAACAATCATGGCTCCATAAGGCTTTCCTAGTGTATGCAAGGCTTTCCCAACTAAGTCAGCAATGAAATGAAAGTGAGTATGCCTCTCTTGTCCATTTATTGTTTTTGAGAGCTTCTGTGCAAAATGAAAAAAACCCACAAAATCAGGAAGCCTAAGAAAATTACCATTTCACCATGACATTATCACTATCTTTGTGGCAAACCTGTAAGGAACATGCTCAGATTTGACTCATGCAAAATAGACATTTTAGAGGGTCTTGGTTTCATAGTCAGGCCATACTCCTACTTTGGATCTGATTTCCACACATAATTTTAATTGCCTTTTGCTATTTAAATATCTTTTATGTAACTGCACATAAGTATATAAAGATAGAATGTGTTGTCATATACATGCTGTATGTGCCAGAAAACAGGCTTCATATGGAAATGTACATCGAGTTAAACAAGGATACTTGCATCCTCTGTCTTTTATGGAGGAAACACCTGAAAACAAACTGTGATGAAGACTAACCCATATTCTGTAAGGTGCTGATCAAGGATAGAGGGGGGTTGTAGCCAGCAGAGTCACTATGATACTCAGCAGTACTAAGTTAGGGGGTTTTGGCACTGTCAATATCAGTGGTTGACCTCATATTTCTGAGTAATACCCAGGAAGCCACCAAATGAGAAAAGAGCTGCAGCAAACACTAATTAAATGCATGTTCTCTCTCTTTCAGACTAATTAGCACACATAGAAGTTAAACCCTAAAGAATAAAATATGCAGCTTTGAGAGTGCAAGAGAAAAATTAAAAAAAAAATTTAAAAATCCAAATCACACATTGCAAAGTGTGTTTGTAAAACTCATAGTCTCAAGTTTTCTTTATTTTCCCTGATTCAAGGGAACATGCAAGACATGCATACCACTTCACTATGTTCACTTGAAAGAAGGTCATTTAGATAGTCTCAGAAAGTAGCACTTACTGCCTCTAAATTGCATAGAAAATAAGTTTTTTTTCAGAGAATAGACCAAGGCTGGGGATTCAGACAATGTGACTAGTATTGATAGGGCAACATTAAAGTGGAATCTTGAGTCACTTCAGTTCTTTAGCCCTCAATTTAATTTTCTAAAGGCACTTCAGATGAGAACAATGAGACAATTAAAAGTGGTTATCGTTATTCTATGTTATTTTCAAGATTCAAGCTGGGGAGAAAATTCTAATCCTCTCTGTAGGATTTTTAAGATTGAACTTCCATAACCTATGCATGCATGTATTTATAATCTGTACTGATAGACTTTAAACCATCTCATTATCTTTCATACCATATACACACAAGTAATTTGTTACTTCCCACCATCAGTCTTTGTCATCTCTATGTCTTTACATCTATCAGCTTCCTTCTCTAAATGGAAACCAAGGTCTACACCCTTGCATATTTTTATTTGTATTCAACAATGATACAGTATACAGAGTAAAAAGTGGTATGTTTTCCAAGTGGATTCCTTCAGGGCATTATAAACCACACATTTTAAAAAGCTTTTTAGCAATACTAAATACTGGTAGGACACACATATAATTATTGAACTTAATCAAGACCCTCTTCTGCTGAGGAACATTTTGTTCAAGCAGTCAACAGTAGGCAGAGTGTAGGACTCCATGAAGGTACACATAGGGAAAATTAGGAGTTAGGACCCCCTTTGGCTTCTTCCCTTGTGGCCTTTACACATTTTCAGTCTGGTTCTGCCTGGGGTCTTGGACTCTCCACTGTCTGTTTTTCATGTCCCTGACTCTGTTGGTGTAAATGCTGATATAAGCCACTCGTCTTCACTTTACCCGACAAGACCAAGTAAGTTGGATGTCTCAAAGCTCTCACAAAATTTATGATTCCAGGGCTAGTAAGGTGTCTAAGAGAAATTCAAATCCATCTAGCTGTCCAAATCCATTTTCACTTTTCCTTTCAACAAGGGGGATAGGACCTGGCGGTTGGTTTAAGAGACACCTTTCAGTATCTTCTATAGACTTTGGTGTTTGTGGACTGTTGTTTGAGACCACAGGCAAAAGTACTCTGGAGTGAGATGAAAATTGTACCTAGCAGTCATGGTTGAGAGGATGATCAGTTGTGGCTATACCTCAAACTTATGCCTCCATCTAGAAACTTGAAATAAAAGTTTTAGGCATAAGAATGACAGTGATATTAGACATGGTTGTCCCAGATCTATCACAGTGGCTGTATTTAAAGTGCGTCTTTGAAGAGATATGATACTGATTTCTATGTAGCCAATGAAGGCAGATCAAGTTCTCTACTTTTGTATACATACAAAAGTGATATATCTGGAGATATATCTGGAGATAGACCTGGATATTCTCCAAACAAATCCTTATTTCCCATCATAGCAACTGAGTGAAAGAGACAAATAGCATTCATTGAAGATGCATATTACAAATTATATTAATGTTGTATATTGTTTTCTAAGATTTAAAATTGATCACAAATTTCATTTGAAGGTACCCATTGACGTGGAGACGTTCACTGCAGATTATATTAATAAATAGGCATGACATCATTACTTAAAAGAACATGTGTCACACAGATTATATAAACCTCACTGGAAGTCTAGAGAGATATATTAGGAAGTTGTAGTATGTATGCTAAGTGCAGTGGGGCTGACAAAGGAATCTGCAACTTTTGCTTTGGATATCCAGAGCTTCCTCTAATGGCAGAAACATCTTTCCTTGTTAATCAGACGTTAATCACAGCTACTGACAACTTTGTTTCATATGTTCATAAACACACATACCACTAGACACAATATCATAGACACAAATGGGCTTTTTAGTGATGTGCATGTGAAGTCATGTGCATGTTTTGAAATAACATGGTGTATATATTTATATTAGCAAGAACAAAGGTAGCATTCCATGGATAACCATGGAGATGTCATCGTTTGCAAAACACTTCCATTTCTTCATAGCAGAAACAATTCCTTGTGTGCTTTAATAGCAAAGGAAGGTTCACCTGTATATACTGTGCTTTTGATGCCTTCTGAGCTTCAGAAATTTACTGAACTTTAAGAAGAGCAATCAAGAGTGGTAAAGCAGCAATTCATAAGCAATTGCCTTTTCAGCAAGAGGCATAAAATTTTTAATTAGGCAATTTAGGCATTGTTTAAACTGCAGTTGCAATTAGGTAACCTTCACGTACTTAATAAATCATCATTAATTTTAGTCAGGAATATTTGCTATTTTTGTCACTAGAAAAAAATTAATGAAATTCCGATTCAAAATTCACATCTATCTTGGTTCAGTGTGCTGCAACATTGTTTCAGTGAAAATATCTCTTTCTCCTGACATCCCATTAATTAAATGACCCTCCCTGCAAAATCATGATTCATGTATGTAGATTAATAATGCCATTTTTTACAATTCACTCCTAAACTATCAAGGATGCTGCTATGGCACCTGATTTTAATAGAATAGTAAAAAAGTTTACATGGAATTTGATTGCATAATTTACAAGAATTTTAATAGTATTTTAATTGAGTTATTAATAAGTTTTCCCTACATTTTCTTTACTGATCCTGAAAGAACTTATTAAATATTTCATAAACAAGTATTTTTGAATGTTACTTCTGCAATTTTTTCTTTTAATAAGCCATCATCTTCAGGATGTATTTCAGTTTCCAGGTTGAATAACCAATCACTCCCAAAAATATGCCAGGTTCTGATTCTGTTGCATCAAGTAAACAATTAAATCACACAAATAATATGAATTTAAAAAGGAAAAAGTAGAAAAAACTGAGTCTGGCAAACTTGAAAATTGCAAAAATCACAGCCTTATATTATCAACAAACTTCACTACAGAAATCCTGCTGCTCTACAATTTCTGAGTAACCACAACAAAGTTATAGAAATAATAAATGTATTTATGTTCCAGCTATAGGAAGGGGATTGCATCTTAAAAATTATTTCAAGAGTTTTATGATAACTGAAAGGCAAAAGCTACAGCTGTTAGCTTCTGATATCTTGAAACTTTTAGTTGTTATTAAATCTGTATCTAATATTTTGGTGCTTGACTAATCAGTATTTTAATACACATTAAATATAATACACACCATGGAAAAAAAACCCCTTCCCTAAGAAAGATTTTGGCATTGATAAATAATTGATTTAATATGATGAGGTTGGGAGGGGAAATGGTAATGATTTTAAAGGGTTTAGATCAGAATAGCCCAGTATCTACACAGTCTAAGTAAACCTTAGACTTCTGCTTGAAATTTTTATTAGAGTGGTTTGTAACTAGCTGTCTTGCTGTGGGATGCTGTTAACTGCATCGCAGAAGGTTTTAAGCTTAATGATTTGAAACTGCCCTTCTTAAGCACAGTAGGAAAGACATGTAAATCTTTGTTAGAGATTATAGTTTAGATAATTACAGAAGTTTCCAGACTTGCTCTTTAATTTGACAGGCAATTTAGAGGATAAAGAAAATGTGTCACTTTTGAACCCTGTCAACCAAATGCTTTTTTCTTTCTGCTTTACCACTTTCTGCTCTGCTAATTCAACTGCTGAATGAGAATAAAAACATCTTTGCAATATCAAATTTACTGTCAAGATGTAGCAGTTCTTTTGCTCAATGGCCTTTTCAGCTTTGTATAGAAATGCAAGACACCTAGACAAAACAATATTATCCTATAATACACATTTCACTGAAAAGTTCCATCATCAGTAGAATTGATTATTCAAAGTTTAATACATGAAGATGTAGAAGATTCAAGAAATAATTCAATATCTGATGAATGGAAAGATACTAAGATTTGTTTAAGATTTATATTTTCACAGATTGTTTGGAAGAGAACAGCAAATTTTTACAAGTGCTAAAATGACGAAAATTCATTTAATGTAGACCATTAGCTATATACTTTATTAAAATTTAAGAATCATAATTGTAGCTTTGTTGCAACTCATAAAGCTTCATCTCAGCCATTGATTCTTAACTGGATCCTGATAGATGGTAAATTCATAATTTTCTGTTTATTAGGAGCTGTACTCAATACATCTGACTAAAGGACAAAAAAAGATGATTGACACACCAATATTTAATGCAAAGTTGATTGACATTTTATTGTCTGTAAACACTGGGACTGACATTAATGACTGAGCCGCAGAAAGTTATCTGCTTCTTGCTGGTTACAAAGTGAGCAAATGTGCTGATGGGTCATAGAAAAGGATGCCTGCTTTATTAACTTTTATACATAGGTTTAATTTATAAAGTTTTAGACAACAGACATAGCCTTTAGATAAGATGCAGGAATAGTGGCAGGACTATAACAACAGTGCTCTAATTGCCATGGGCCCAGGCCAGCACAATTGGAAGTAGAATTTTTTTCCATAGAGTAATATAAAAGTTTCTTTTCTAAGCATCCAACTAGTAAGAAACATCACAACATGTAAGATGAGCATTACAGCATGTGCTGTGAATGTCTGTAAACAAGTGAAATGGAACTGCTTTCTCTCACAGCCAAAGCAATTTAGGAGAGTGTTAGGGATTGAAAGCCTTGAGAAATGCAGATTGTGAAACACATCAGGATGTTTCTACGTGCCATAAGTGTATTTCACCTGGCAGAGAGGAAAATCATGTTGGCAAGTTCATTTGGGAGAGGAGGGAAAGATGTTCTACAGGAAAGAGGAGTCATAGAACCCTACCCTCTAGAGGGAAATCTTCCACCAGCCTCAGTGTGGTGTGCCTGCCTGGCCACTCTGCAGAGGCAGCCAATAACCATTTTCAGTTGTAAGGGAAAATTTTGAATTCTGTCTCTAAATTTCTGATAGATTCACACATTACAGAAATAAAATACTTGCACCAGATAGTAGACTAGGAATTTCACACTCTCCCACTGACTTTTAGCAAGAGACATTTCTGTTCCCTTCTACTGGAGAACATGCCCTGCAGACATGAGGTCCATCTGCCTACCTGTGGGAAGCCCTCCTTCACAGGTCTGCCAGAGCTCTCTCAGCCACATAAACTCATTTCTCTGATTCATTTGGTCCTAATATGCAGAGTTAAAGTTCCTGTCCTTTCTCCATGCCAAAGCAGATCACATCCCAAGTGAATCCCAGGGATGATATTGCTCCACATACAGTAACTCTCCCACACTTTTAGGCCACAATTCATGCACAACTCCTAGATTTCTCATTGTGCCTCACAAACTGTCACAGCTCGAGTTCCCTAATTCCCACATAAGCAATTTGTAAGCAATGTAAAACATTTTACCTTCAAGATGTAAGGAACAGCTCCTTTTTTTTTACTTACAATAGGAAATTGCTGGGTACTGGATGCAACCCTGTGATACCATTAAGTGGACTTCTGTAAATTGCATTTGCTTCTACACAAATGTAACATGTCAGGAGGGATTCAGATCCCATTAAATCTCAGTTGAGAGCTCTCAACAATATAATAAACAAAATAAACAAGCATTTATTTTAATTGATCATTGCGGAAAAACATGTGATTGAGATGCTACCATCAACACTGTGTGGATCATAATGATACAAATACTATAATAAAATGTAACAGCTGGGTGCATTACTTATCTATCCTTTATATGCACCCAGACACAAATGTTGATACACATTGATAGTTGTCTTTTGGCAGCAAAAAAAAAAAAAAAGTCCATGTCTATGCAATGAGGGGACTGTTTCAATAGGAAATTTCTTCATTACTAAGATGAAAAATAACAAAAAGACATTTCTTTTCCAGAATAAACATAACCAGTTATGGCTGGGCTGCAGCAGAATAGTCTCTAAGGCACTTTATGCTTTCACCTAATCTACATAGCCAGAGGCTAATTTCACTCACTGTGACTTGCAGGAAAAAGCAACAGTCAGTGTCACTTAACAGTAATGGATATTTGAAACTACTTAAGCCTTTAATTTTTTTTCCCCTCATATATATAAAATTAATCTTCATTTATTTTCCTGGGAAGACAATGCAATGGCAGTCAGGTTTTGAGAAATGTTACCAGGATGTAACAAGCTGAAATTAAAAAGAGAATGCTGTATATAGTGTAGAAGTAACAATAATACTACTGTCATTATTAATGTTGCTGGTGCTGTTGCTATTATTATTACCCTGGATCTTTGGAACTGAAGTAAATTCAGTCATTAAAATAATTTTTTATTGTCAATGTGAGTGTCTGAGTTATGTTTGCCATAGGATGTCAAAGAGTCAGGAGAATTTTTTGTTTGTTTGTTTCTGAAGTGCATTTAAAATGTTTTTTTTTTTACGAGGTCCAGAAAACTACTTATTTTGCAGTGAAAAACAAGTACAAAAATGTGCTATTAAAAGGGAGAAGCAGAAAGAATAACTGAATTCAGCAAATTTTAAACCTGTAATCCTGCACATTAAACAACTCCCTGTTTGCTGGACAGCCTGTGAAGATGAAAATAAATGCAATTACAGACAAAAGTTTTACTAACCACAGCCTAAGCAACTGCAAATAGAATTCTTGTAGTAACTGCTCACTGTGCACAGCTGTCAGGAGATATAAATATGATGTAAACTGTGTGTGACAGGAGTGGCAGGACCTTGATAGCAACAGCTCTTGTCAGTCAGCTGTGATTCCTCCATAACCATAGCTCTTGGGTGCTGGATTTTCCAGATGGTTCTGCTGTACCTCTTGGGTTCTCCTGTGGGAAATGTTGGTCCCTGCAGAAATGCATCCCTTAATCGATTAGGAAAGTCAATGTTTCAATGGCATATTCTTTCCATAATCCTGCTGGTGCATTATGCATATAATCTATCAAATATAAAAATCATTTAAAGGGTTAGGTCATGATCCCAGTGGATCCAGTCTGTCTCTACTAGTTCTAATTCACGAATTATTTGGAAGAAGTAACCTCATTTATTTTCTCAAATTAGTCTGCTTGTCACTCTTTTATTAGAAGATATGACAGTTTTGTTTTCATATGAAAACTTTAAATCCAAAATTTCCCTAAAACTGCTCTCTAGCTTTAGAAATTCATATGTGATACAGAATGAAATCTCCTGTTGGTCACAATATGAAATCAGCTGGATGACATTAGTGCTCCCTTTGACCTTTATGATAGCATGCTGAACAGAAACACTTCTGCCTTGAAGGGAAAAGCAAGACTACCAACAGTTTTTTGTTTTGTGGGTTTTTTTTTTTTTTCATCTGAAATGATGTGAGTCAGTAGAGCATGTGTAGTATTCCCAGAAAGTACTGGCAGCAGAAGATCAGGCTTCCAGGAATTGTACTGCTTAGAGCACAGGGCTCCAGGTTTTCTGTTGTAAGGCCATTCCATAAAGTTAACAGAGGAATTCCTTTAAATCATATAAAGATCAATGGGGTCAAAAAGATATTAAAAAAACTATATACAGTTGAAGGCAACATGGCATTCTCTGGTGCAGAGCCTCTGGGCAATGCTGTCTTCTAAGGGAAAATGACCTAGAAAACCAAAATTCCCCTAATCATCACTCAGAGTCACTCTTTCAAGAAAAACAATACTTTAGCTCAGCACATCCCAACTGCAAGCACTTAGTGCATCAATTCCTTTAAAAAAATACTTTTTGCTGGCTAATGAGAGCTTAGGCTATACCCAACAACACTTAATATAACTGTATCTTCTCTTTTAGGATCTAGCACAAGGTTCAGACCTTTAAATTTTCTGCCATGGACAAGTCTAGATAAGCCACAGGAGAGTTATGAGGACTCTGTGATGCTGAAATCTCAGCATGGGTGAAAATCAAGCTTAAACAAATTTGTCCACAGAGTCATTGTTTCAGTGCATGCCCTAAGACCCAGGGCAGGCATAAGCTGTACCAAGTGTAGTCATGACTTTGCTTACTTTTAGTCAGCACCAATATAAATAATTTGTTGTGAGGAAACATATTTAATTACTGTGTCTCATGCCTATTAGCTAGTGCTCCTTCCAGAATTTCTGGTTTACCCTGGAGTTGATATTCTTTAATCCTGCTTCTCTTCAATTTTCAGTATGATACTCTCTCACTGTACGGCATCCTCACCCACTGCAATTTCTTAGTTCAGATAATAAGAAAATATTGTTCAACTTTTAAAATTAATCAATAGCTAATCATTACCAAAACTTTAATTAACTTCAGTGAGGACAGGATGTCTTAGGTAGTAACCACACACTCCATACACATGCAACTTTCTAGACTGCCCACAAGGAATGCCTAGTGATTTGCACATTCATCTTCCCCTTCTCTCTCCAGATGAAACAGAATGCGTGTTGGGAAATATTTGACATCTTTTCCTCATTAATTTGTGTGCATTACAATGCAACAATGACCTTGAGTGACAGTTGAAAACTATACCTCATTTTTCCTCTCAAAAGAAGTATGATTTTCCTCTCTGTTTTATTAAATGAACAAAGGCTGGAAATACCATGTTAAAAAAGTAAAAATGTTTAGCTTTGGGTAGCATTACTTAAACATTCAAAGTTGTTCTTTATCATTCAACACACTTTCTTTCTGTCACAAATCTTAGCCCTATAGGACACAGCTTAAGACACCCAGCCTTTGGAATCAGTTCATTTATGCAAAGATTTTTTGTTTTAAAAATAACTATTATGTTTAAATCTGTACTTCCTAATACATTTAACTCTCAAATAAGCTTTCTTTATGGCATCATGATTTCTCTGGAATATAACTGGTCTTGGCTCACAGAGAGTATAAATGTCAGTTTCAAAGAAATATTTAGCAACTATTCATTCTTACTTTTTCCTTCATCTTTTTCAAACTTTCCTGGATTTCGTGTGATAATGGCCATGTCAAATCTACTGATTGCAATCAGAAGAAAAGAAAATTAAGCCCCAGGACTGTGAAATGGGAAATTTTAAAGAACTACACTTTTCATTTCCAAAAACATATTCACACTAAAATTAAATAATAACACCCTAAAAGAATTTTTATCATAGAAGAGAAAAAATTAAAAAATGCTACCTAAGAGATCTTCCATGTTTCTTTTCCATTCTTTATGCAATTACTTTGCCCAGAAAAATATATAAATTCTGTAATTATGTCCTCCATTTAAAAAGCAATATATTGTGGAAAATAAATTGATTGCTATCTACAAATTTCCAACATGACTGACTAAATCTCATAGCACACTCTGGACCCCACAGCTGTCATTACAGTTTTATTCAGGTTCTGATAGTTAGCTGCTTATCATAAAATTATAAATTAGTAGAGAAAATAGTTGGGATCAGTGAAATTTCTATTTTCACCTTAATGTGATGGCATCCAATTTACCCTTCCTTTGTGCTGCAGAGTGGTGTGAACCAACATTACTGACACTGCAAATTGTGCCTTTGTTTTCCTTGCCTTTTAGGTTCTTGTCTGGTAGGAAGGATAACATCAGGAAGAGGTTCTACATCCTCAGGCACTGAAAAGGTTCTCCAGGGAAGTGGTCACAGTATCAAGACTGTCAGAGTTCAAGCAGTGTTTGGACAATGCTCTCAGGCACATGGTGTGATGCCTAGGGTGTCCTGTGCAGGGCCACGAGCTGGGATTTGAGGATCCTTCTCAAAGGATCAAAGTTGGTCCCTTCCAGCTCAGTATGTCCTATTATTCCAGTCCTCCCTTCTTGGAAAGGACTGAGTGGTGGGACAGGCCACACCAGACCTGGATGGGAACATGCTGAACTAAAAACAACAGCCATACTTTTGAGCAGGGTTGTGGCTCAAACCTCTCCCTTTGTCATCTTGTCTGACAAACCCGGCAGAAATGCATCTTTGCACAGACAGATTGAAAGCATTTGAGCAGGTGCTTGCTATGCAAACTGAAAATATAAGGTGCACATTTGATACAACCCTCTTCTGCTCTTCTGAGGAGCATTGCAGGCACAGTTCTGTTGTCTGTGTATCTGTTCCTAGTTAGGGTCTACACGGGCAGGAACAGCCCTGGCCTAGGGATCATAGTCAACACTGCAATCCACAGCCTCCTGCAGGGAGTTAAGCCAAGCCCTAACCCCAAATCTTCAAACTTAATGGTCTCTAGATTCCTTGTTACTTTCAGTCATTTCCTCGAAGATTCTCTGGATCAGACAGAAAACCAGGACACCTAGATATGCTGTCACCCACTCCTTAACACAGGACACTAATTGAATTGATGGTGGACACTTAACTGATGCAAGTGTCAGTCCCTTATCTAAAAACTTCCACACCTTTCCTCTGGGCTCAAAGAGCTGACACCAAAGATGGTGGCAAGCATCAGCAGTTTATTAAAGCCTTCTGCCTTTTCTCTGTCACAATCCCACAGACAGCACCACACAACAGTGACTCCCTCTTGCTACACGACCTGCTAGCTCCAACAACAACACCTCTCTCCTCCTAACCCTTCACACCTTTTCTCCCACATGCATAATACCTGTGTGCCCTTTTATTCTTTTGTGGTTGGTCAATACACATCAACATTCCTGCTCCTTTTTCTTCAATGCTGTTCACCTGACTTATACAGCTGCACCCCATTAGGGATGAGGCTTGGCTACAGCCCCACTCCTAATCTTCCACAATATATTCTCCCACGTAGATAACATAGATAAACATTTTTTTTTTCCCTCTATTCAACCAGATTCTTGGCTATTATAGAAAGAATATAATGACTACCTAAAATTCAAATCATAAGACAAATATTTCAGTGGGCAAGATAGCTTTGAGTGCATTTTATGTGACTATTTATTGCAGTCCGATGCTGTTCTTTCCAAGCATATGCTGAATAAAATACAAAAAGCTCTATCTTCAAGGTGTTCAAATGAAATCAATTCTTAGTGCTATTGTTTGTAATAGGAACCAAATTTTAGTTTCCTGAGATGAATGCCTCTCAAAAATCTAGTCAACCATAACTAAAAAAAACAGGTCATTATTTCTGCTCTTCTAAGTCTGATTTTGAATAGTACTATTACTTTCAAGCTACAGGAAACAAACCTTCACACTTTGTTTCTGCTGTTCAATGATTTGAAGGTACAAATTACCTCCCCTGCATATTTAATGAAAAAATTTTTCTTTGGTTGAAAAGAGGATAGAGGTGAATTTGAGAGACATCTAGTTTACTAGTTGACACAAACAATCTATTGTTCAACATATTAAAAAAAATGTTCATGTGCAAAAATATTTTCATTCTTGAAAATGGGAAGATTCAAATGTAATTTCAAAATGTAGCTGGGGAGACTTTTCCTTGAAAATTTTATTCCAACATGGAAAAGGTGTATTTTCTTTAAAACAATTAATTTATGATATCAACATCCCACAAAAATTAAAACAGAAATGTCATTCTTGATTCACAAAGCCAAACATGACAATTCAGTACATTACTTGTGTGTAATTAATATTTAATTTGTCACAGATTAAATACTTCAGGCATTCATCTTACTTCAGCTTTGTAAAAGTACAATAACACAGGTTGTCCACCTCAGCTCCTGTGCTATTCAGTAGAGTGGTATTGAAAGCAGGTACATTTTTGTCACGAAAACAGAGAACCTACTTTTTATTTCCAAACACTAGAGATTCTTATGGATGTCAGAGAGTCTAAATAGGGACTTAAATTAACATGATGGATCCTTTTTCCATTTTTTTCTTTTCTTTGATAACTTATGTAAATATTGAATTCCAAGGGGGTAGGTAAAATTAAGTTTCATTTTCATGAGTACTCCTACTAGTGAGCTTAGGTTTTCAAACCTTTCCATGTCTAACCAGGGAATAATTACCTCATGTTCTAACACCGAGGAAATCTATGGTTTCATAGTCAGAAGCTGTAATGTTTCCAAAATAACTTTATGGTTTTTTCACAATTGCTGCTTTGACTGTGCCCAATCACTGTGTAAAGTCATAGGGAAAACCATGCTGCATTAATGTCAGACAGATGAAATCCTCCCAGGTGGCCTGGATACACACTTTCAAATCCTGCAGCAGCCAAAGGGAGCTGTACCCCAAAGCCTGAGATCAAAACTGATGTGATTTTCAAAGAACCATTGACAAGAAAAAGAAAAATATTGAATTATAGACATCAGAAAAATTTGGAAATAACTAAGAAATAAAATTGAAGTTCACACGTACCTGTTGTCGTCACAAATAAGGAAAAGAGACCATACTATGCCTACTGCTTGCTATTGAAATCATTATTATTAGATTCTGAAATGCTACTAGATTCTGAAGTCTTGGACAATATTTCTTTTCTCTCTCTCTACTATTTTACTTTTAGTCTTCACTTATTATGCTCTCAGACTTTTGCTGATATTCCCTGGAACAGGAAGAATAAAATATCAGGAGAAAGCCCCTACTTCCTAAGCCTGTAGTGAAACCTTAAGGCCATGTGTTTGTTTGTTTAACAACTGTTAAACATAGAACAATTTTCCTCTGAAAATTGAACTAAACCTTCAAATCCAGATGGTTCTCAGTATCTGTTTTTCTTTAATATTAGTTTAATATCCAAAGACTCAGCAGACCTTTTAACAAGATTTCCATGCTCCCAGCAATTGAAACCTTCTTTGCAAATTACTCCACTGAGGCAGAACTGCATTTGCCCTGTAGCACCAGGCTCCTGACAGAATCACACGATCAATTAGGTTGGAAAAGACCTTGGAGATCATGAAGCCCAACCTAACGACCCCATGTCAACTAGTGCATGGCAATGAGTGCCACAGCCACTCTTAAACACCTCCAGGGGCAGTTTCCTATATCACCTCCCTGGGCAGCCCTTTCCAGTGTCTAATCACCCTTTCTGTGAATAACTTCTTTCTAATACCCAACCTAAATTTTCCCAGGCACAGCTTAAGGCTGTGCCCTTTTGTACTGTTCCTGGTTTCCTAGGAGAAGAGGCTGACCCCCACCCAGCTACAGCATCCTTAAGCACAGCTGTATGGAGAAATAAGGTTTTCCCTGAGATCCCTGTCTTCAGTCTAAACAATCCCAGCTCCCTCATCTGTTCCTCATTGGGCTTGTGTTCTAAACCCTTCACCAGTCTTATAGACCTTCTCTAAACGTTCTACAGCATCTTAACGTCCTTCCTGAACTGATGGGCCAGAACTGGACACAGCACTCAAGGTGTGGCCTCACCAGTGCTGAGTACAGGGAAAGAATGTCCTCCCTGCTGCTGCTGGCCACACTATTCCTGATACAGGCCAGGAGCCTTTGGCCTTCTTAGCCACCAGGGCACACTTCTGGCTCTTGTTCAGTCTGCAGCCAACCAGTACCCCCAGGTCTCTTTCTGCCCATTGCTGTCCAGTCACTGTCTCCAGCCTGTAGTGCTGCAGGGGGTTGTGTGGCCAAGGTGCAGGACCCAGCACGTAGGTTTTGTTAAAACCCGTATTGTTTAATTTGGCCCATCTATCCAGCCTGTCCAGGTCTCTCTGCAGAGCCTCTGCAGAGCCCTCCTACCCTCCAGCAGATCAACACTCCCCTTGACTTGGCTTCATCTTCAAAGCTGCTGAAAGGTTCAAGCCCCTTATCTAGATCACCCATGAATATATTAAACAGGACTGACTCCAACAGTGATCCCTGGGGACACCACTGGTGACAGGCATCACATTCAACTGGACATGGCAACATTCACCCCCACTCTCTGGGCCCAACTGCCCAGCCAGTTCTTAACCCAGCAAAGCTGTGGGCTGGCAGATTTTTCAGGTGTATGCTGTGGGGGATGGTGTAGAAATCCTTCCTGAAGTCAATGTGGACAACATCCACAGGCTTTCACTTGATCATGAAAGGAGATCAGATTGGTCAGGCAGGACCTGGCAGAAACACATCCACAGTGACTTGGATCTGAAATCATGCACAGGGCAGGTAGCTGCTGGGGAAACCTTTCCCTTGCTGGATCTCAGCCATCACTCACCATGTCCCAACAGAAATCCATGTAGCTCCATTCTGAACAGCACGCAGCACAGCTCAAAGCAAGCCATACATATTTTGCTAAAGTAAAATGTCTTCTGGATGGTCATCAACATAAATTTGTTCAACAGTGTCTGCTGTAATAAATGGTCAAGATGTTTTCAAGCACAGTGGTCATTTTGCATGCTGTCTTCTACAATTTACGGATTTCTACGCACTGCTGTGCTTCTGTAGTGTATCACCATGCACTGTAATCCCAGAGCATGCTGTCTTGTCCTCCCTTGCAGAGAGCCCTGCTCTGTGGGTACCCACACAGCTTGCACATCTCTGCACTGCACAGACTTGATCTCACTCACATCACCACTGTCATACACCAAAATCCAAGAACAAGGACTCTCTACCACAACTGCAGCATAACTGCAGCTCTGCCTCATTCTCTGGTCTGTTCAGATTACAATCTGCCAAACTGAATCAGCTAATCAATCCCCAGCACAGTGATAGCAAAGGTACCAACTGCATTCCTGTACCCAGGAAGCTCTCTGTGCCTAGTGCCAGCTCTAGAGAAGCACAGTCTGTACTTGCATTAATTTCCTGAGTTTCTGTTGCCAGCTTCCATCTCTTGGAAAAGCACAAGGCAACCTTAAAATTGAATTGAAAAAGTGGGCTTTTTTTTTGGTAATATGTAACTGAGATATTCCTCAGTGTGGAGGATGGCAGGACTGAAATTTATTTCAAATAAAAGTGTCAAGTTTTTGTCAGCTGGACAGGTCAAATATGCAGTGCACACAGCTGCAAGGGCAGAGAAAGGGCTGATTTTTTTTGGGAATGCATGCCCTGGGATTTCAGTGGGAATTGTGAGAAGTCATTCAACATAGCTGAAAAACACTGAACCTTCTAAAACAGTGAAAGCTGCCTTCTGATCCTACAGCTGATGTATCTTATCTTACTTTTCTTTCCCTCAGCCAACAAAAACAGACTTCTCATCCATTCCTGCTTGAGCAGAGAAAATATCAAGCCTTCAAAACCTCTTGTGACTGACATGGAATATGACACCAGGTCTGTCCCCCAACAGTTTCTGCCCAGTTGAAGTGTCCTTTGCAGAAGGCACTGGAAGAGAGAAGAAAGCTGCACGCAGGAGTCTGCTCTGCTGAGCTCAGGCACTTTATCTCAGATCACAGCCTCTGTGTCACAGGAGCTGCTTCCCAAGCTTTTGGCCTCTTGACAAGTTCTATTCTGTAATGTGCACTAAATGAGTGCAGGTTTCCTGATAGTAACTGCCTTTTCTAGGAATTAGGGCTAAGGCTATCAAAGTTATAATTCTTCACTTATAGAAATTTGATAAGAATAATATTTTGGTCAGGTCCGGTCAGAGATGATTTGCAGCCACAAGTGCTGCAGGCAAAAATCAATTTAGATAATATAACTTAGCAGCAATGAAACTTGAGACTACGTGAAAGCTAAATCTAGTCTTGTAGACCAAAATATAAAATTATGTGTCTATGTGTGCATCACTATATGTGATGGGCAAGCTTTTTTTGTTTAGTTGACTTAAATTTGACCCTTATTTAGATATATTTCTATGTATTTGAAATAATTTAATCAAATTAAATCAAGGCCACAGCAATGTGTCTTTTGCTAAGATTTTTTTTCCCTAACACTGTTCTCCCTTTAAATGTGAGAAAAAAATTGTGAGGAAAATTTTTTTTAAAGTTATAGTCTTTTAAGTATAGATTAGTCAAAATGTAAGTTCTAAAATTAGCCAAGTCACTTCCTTCTCTCTACATCATTTCCCCCATCTGGAAAAGAACACTGCCTTCCTCAGTGAAACCTTTTGAAATCCAAGAGAAAAAAACACTAGCAGTAATGGTACAGCCATCAGCTCTGTTAATAATTTTGCCAAACAACAGTTTCTTCATCATATGAGATTTTTCAGAAGCATAATATTTTATCTTACTGGAGAAGCATAGAATCATAGAATGCTTTGATTTCCAAGGGACCTTAAATATCTTTGAGTTCACCCCTGTCATGGACAGGGACATTTTTCAGTACCCCAATTTGCTCAAAGTCCCACCCACCTTAAACCCTTTGGATTGGGCATCCACAGCTTCTCTGGGCAACCTGTTCCAGTGCCTCATCACCCTCGCAGTAAAGAATTTCATCCTAATACCTAATCGAAACCTGCCCTCTTTTAATTAAAAGTCATTACCCCGTATCTTATCACTGCATTCCCCTGTAAAATATCCCTCTCCAACTCTCTTGCAAGCTCCCTGGAAGGCTGCTCTAAGGTCTGCCTGGAGCCCTCTCTTCCTCAGGCTAAATAACCCCAACTCTCTCAGGCTGTCTCCATAGGAGAGCTGCTCCAGCCCTCTAATCGTGTTCCTAACCCTCCTCTGGACTTGCTCCAGCAGGTCTTGAGCCAAAAGGGTTGCTCAGAGCCCTGTCCAGCTGACCTTGAATGGTCAGGGATGGGGAGGAGGTCATACTGTGAACCACCATCAGAACAAAATTAGGTGAAACATTGAAGTAAAGAAAAATGCCTGCTGGGTTTCCATATCTTCCTTCAGAAGCTGAAATTCAGGCTTTGAATGCTACAAAAAAGTTAGAGAAAATGTTCTATTAACTGCAGACACTCTATTCTCATGTATGTTGATGACTTAGAGAACTTCCTGCGTTTGCACTCTTGTAATTTTTTAGACTATTTTTCCATTTTTGCTTCTCCAAGTCATTAAGGAGTCAGACATTATTTCAAAATGAAGTTTGGAATTTGAACACACCAGGTTCCTGGAAACAGGGGACTTCCAAAGCGCAGAGGGTGTATCAACTGGAGGTGTTGTTTTTCCTTGCCAGCCTAGCTGCTGTGTATGAAATCCCACCCAGACCTAGATCTGCAGTCAGATTTTATGCCATGGATACACAGTTATTAAAAGAAAGTAGTTGTAAAAAAACCCATGAAAATAAACATCCACAACAGAGGTGATGAGTTCCTGCATTTGAATAGGTCACACAGATTTGGTGACCTAAGGGAAGACAAAAATTCTGTGTGAAACTGGTTCAAAGTAGTGAACATATAGCCATGTAATACCTGTTTGAATTTTGAACATTGTCATTAATATTTTAAGGATATCAGTCTCCACTGCGCATACACTGCTTTAAACCTGCTTGTGCAAATATTGACTTGTCTTTCCAGTTGTTTTAGGCATCACAGTTCCATGTGCATCATGCAAATGTGTCTTTGGTAAACCTGATCATTGCTGTGCACTACAAATGTGCTTTTGTGGTGCATGTCATCTGATTACAAACTCTGTGGCCATGATTCCAGTGTTGGTATCATGTAAAGGCACACTTGAAACAGTTGGAAAAGGCAACTTGAACTTGCATCCTATGGGAGCAAAGATTAGGGGGAAAACCCTTCATTCTCAATTAAAAGGGGAAAATAAGCAAATTAAAATAAACTGAAATTTTATTTGGTTTATGGTGCTACCTGTACTTGTCAAGGGTCTTGCTGTTCTAGTATGATGAAGTAAGTAATAGCATTTTATTTCATGCACTTGCCCTTTGTCTCAAGGGCAAGGGGTTTTCCTGAGTAATAATGCTGTTTTTACAGATCAATTGGTTCTTCTACCAGATTCTTAATTTTTTTTTCCCCTTAGGACAATAGGGAGGAGAGGATGGCAGACAGAAACATTACTGTCAAATTCATCTTTCCTCTGAAGCCTTGATAACTCTGTTCAAAGTGGAAAGAAATTAAGATAAGAAAAACAGACCTTTATTTGTGTAGCAAAAGATGAGAGTATGGCAAAATTCAGTGGGTTTTTGCACAATGAAATCACCCCTGCCTAGGTCTGGTGTTTAGTTTTTGCTGGTGCAATTTATTTATAAACTGTCTTAAATATTTGTAAAGCTTGCTTCTGGTCTTGTGCTTCTAGGCAATAAAGAGAGAAAATGTTTACTCCTCTCATGATTTACCATGAGTGTTGTTTATTTAATTTGAGAAGAGCTTCATTCCACATGTTTCAGTTGTTAGACTTATAGCAGTAGTTTCACAGCTGAAACAATTCTACTGGAGCAGTACACTTCGCTAGGCTAAGTGATTGCGAATATATAATCTTAGAAGTTAGTGTCAAATAGTCTGAAAAGTAGTAATTCAGATTCTTCTGAGCCTGAAGCTTTTCAAATCTCCTGGTTAGTTAGGTGAATATCTTTGATATACAAAAACCCTTGTCCCACGCGCATTCATGGATCCCCACTCTACATAAACACCACCTGAGCCCTCCCCATGCTCTTCTACCTCCCTCCCTCCCTGCCTAAGCACCATTCTCTGTTCTGCTATTTCAGTTCTTTACACAAAATCACTGCACAGTTTGAATGCTCAGAAGAACACTAAAAGTGGCTCAATCCCTGAAGAGCCAGCTTGCTCCATCGCTGATTTGCAGGATGCTCTCCAGGGCACAGGTTATTAGAAGAGTCCTTGTCTTACCAGCCCAGCATTTCTCCCAGTACAAACTAAATCTACTAGACACAGAACCACTGGGTGATTTGGTTTAAGCCAGAGCACTCAGGTTTATCCTGATAGCCTAGAGGATTTGTTTGGTGAGCTGTCACTCACAAGAGTCATATCTTTTAGTGGAGTCCACTGAGGTCTTTGTCCTGCAGCTGCAGCTCTCAGCATCCATTGCTTTGTAAAGGCAGCCCCAGTCCCAGGTGCTGGGCACCTCCCTGGGGACAAGGAGGTGAGCCCACAGGTGGGCCAGGCTTGGTGGGGCTCATGGCCAGGCAGGACAGGGCTGTGGGGAGCTGGAGTCCAGTCCTGCTGTTTCTGGGGCAGGTGCTGATGGTTCTGGGGTGCTGAGCTGGGGGCAGCTGAGCGGCAATGCAGGCACAGGAACACCTGCAAATACCTCTCAAAACAGAGCTTTGCCTGTTTGTCTCAGAGTTAAGTACTCCTGAAAGAACACCTGCCTCCAGAAGCTCGCATCAGAAATGTGGGCTCAACAGCATGTATTTTTGAGGCTAGAGCAGTACCAGCTCTGAAGTAAACACAGAACCAGTCCTAGTCACTCCTTTTCACCCACAAAAGCAGCACCAGGTAGGAAATCTCGAAAGCAAAGGCTCTCTGAAGGCAGTGTGACAACTCCTGCCCAACATGTCCTGCTTTGGCACGCTCTGGTCAAGATGAGTTTTGTTGGGCCTTTGAGATGGCCATGCACACAGGAGAGCTCAGCATTTGGGTAACTACAACTTGTGTGTCTGCTCTTGGGGATGAAGCCTTAGGCAGGAGTTTGGGCTTAGACCCCTGGCTTGGGCTTGGGTCCATGAATTCTGTAAACACATAACAGTTTCAAGGAATGAAAACCCAGGAGGTGAATTCTGGTGTTTTTCCACCTTGACATATCAGGAAAAAAGATGTGCAATTAGAAATGCTGCTGAAATTTTTTCATAGATCACGGCATCCTGTGAGACTAATTAGCAAAAGACAGAAATCTCCCTAAAGATTAGGTCAACCAGAAAGATTAAAAGTTCTCATTTTCTCAGCTTATTTGCAGTGATTCAACCAGAAATTTATCAAATGGCAGGAAAATATAATAAGGTGAGGATGATCCATGTATTACATGAACTCTCGTTAGCGGTAAGTTTGTTGCTAATACTCTAGATATTCTTAGCTTTCTTGCCTTGAGTCTTTTTTGTTCATTCTCCCCATGTATACATGTCTGCAAACATGCCTTTTAAGCCATACTCACTGCCAGATGAGACCAATATCTACGCTAGGCTTACATGGCATTATGTATTTTTCTTGAGGGAGCTGAAAATAGCACATCCCCTCCATGACTCTGAAATGAAGCAAGAAGAACTTTGCTCAAATATAATAGTCCACAAATGCATATGAAAGTTATTCTTTATAACATCTGCAGTTTTTTACTCAGGAAAAGCTTAAATTTGATTTAGCTCAGAAAACAAATTAGCACTTACCTTTCCAAAAAGCAAGTAGGAACATCTGCAAAACAGTAGAAGGCTGTATGGAAGCCACAGGGATAAAGCAACTGCACCATACCTCATAGCAGCAATAAGTGTACAAGTACATAATTCACTCTGAAAAAAACAACTGTGAGTGTGTGCCTTACTCTCTTTATTCCCTTTTTTCAGAATAAGGAGAAGCACACAGCAAAGGTAATTTCCATCCCCCATAAAAACAGGAGTAGAAGATTAAGATAATTTACTTTTGCCCTCATTCCATTACATACCTATCAATGGATACAACTGCTGAAACAAACCATCATAAGAATTTGTCTAGGAGAAAGCAGATAAAGCAACTCACAGATTTCCTTAACACTTCTTACCACTTACAGGAAACACATTATCAATCAGATTTGGTTTACAATTAAGACAGAGAAAAAAGAAGAAAAGTAGCATTGAGCTTCTCAGGAGAAAGAAAACATAGATTATCTAATTTGACTTCAATATTATGGAAGTACCAGAAGGCAGTGAACTTTTGAGGTCTTATTCTCTCATTCCCCCTTCCTTATTAGGGTCAACATTTGCTGATAAAAAAGTATTGAGAGAATGAAGAGGTTGAATCCACTTCATACTGAGATATCTTGCCCTAAAAATAGGTCACCAAAAAAAAAACCCAAAAAAACAAAACAAAAAAACAACAACAACAAAAAAAAACACCAAAAAAACCCTAACACCCCACTCCTTTTTTCCTTTTTTTTNTTTTCAGAATGCGTGAACATTAACTTCTATCATTAACTGTGCTTTTGGTATTATGCATCTCTACACCACCTTGAAAGTCATTCACTTAGATCCACAAACTAGCTGCACAAACTAGCTGTTCCCCTGATCCCACGCACTTGATGGCCACTCTCAAAATCTGTCTAAGTCCAATAAACAAGACGCCTCCCTTATTGATCCTTTGTACAAAACTGGAAATAGAACCACTGTTATATCTCCAACATAATAAAATTAACATCTATCTTGTCTTATCTCTCTAACTGATTGGGATTAATTACTGGGCCATGGTAAAAACAGCAGCCTGGCTTCTATATATTTCTTGTCTTTGCAACCAAACTCCTTTGTTTATTATGCTTTTTATTATTATGCTTATTATGCTTCATGCTAATTACATAGAGATGTTGCTCAAAGTATCCCAAAGTTATTAGTTACAGAAATATGTTTCACACTTTTTTTTCTGACTCTTGAAAGTTCCTACTACAACACACTTTCCCATACTCCCATCTTTTATGACCAACACAAGAGAAATAGTTTTCAACCTTTGTCCTAAGACAAAGAAAAACTTCTCTCCTTTGTGTGAGCATTCATCTGCTTTGAAAAATAACTATTGTAACTCGGACATTATCTTCCTTTGTCCACAGATACATTAGCTTCTTTAAGAAAATTCTTCAATCACATTAGCAGATCTTTACTACCCAAATAGGAGCAGAATTACTTCCAGTTCTGCAGCAACTAGGTAGTTCACTCCCTGTGTCTCCTGGTCATATTTCATTTTAAGCTCCTCCACTAGTCATAAAAGTAGTGCTTTTAGCAAATATCTAAACCAATCCCTTCCTGAAAGGCACATTCTCTTCAGTCTCACCTTCTTGTACTCCATGTGCAAATTACTACAAGCACAAGGTTGGTGAACGAGATGATTCTAGATTATCATATTATCCTGATCATAAATTTTTCCTTAACTTCTTGGAGGGTGAAGCAATATCAGAGATAACACTGTTTACCTCTTTGGTCTTCATCATTGTAGTATCTATCCATGTGTTCTTACCTTATGCTTTGTTTCTTACTCATATTTTTCTCCTGGTTTGAAAATGTACCTGCAAATATTTGGAAGAACCATGGAGCAAATAGTTTACAGTTAGATCAGAGTTGTTAGACCTGTGTTGTTGCTTTCCTTTCTCCATAAAATCAGATTAGTTCTTCAACTATCCGTTAATTAGATCCAGAGTAGTGTAGGATTACCGTCACCCTTTGAACATGGTTTAGAGGCAAAGGTTACTGAACAATGCTTCAAATTCAGGGAAGACTAAAATATCCAAACAAAGAACAGATGATGGGGTATTGACAAATAAATATTAAGGTAAATAACTCCTAATACCATTTGCACTTTAATTTCAATATTGTGTGCAAAACAAGAAAATATGTTCTTATAGCAGTTAGCTTACATCAAATGCATAGTGTTTGATCAACTTACTCTGACTAGTTTCACATTCACTTCAGCACAGATAGATTAGCTGTGAGTGACTTTAATCTGTCTTGCTGGTTAAATCTGTTAGGTGGAGATTTTGTGGCTAACCATTACAGTGGCATTGTTTCTCAAAAAGAGTGTAAGGTAGAGGAAATTCTCTCTCATGTTAATAATCATATTTAGTCCAAAGCTGCAGCACTGTGTAGCTTGCTTAAGAAGCTTCCAGTGAATTCACTGAGGGAAATGAACAGCATAAAGTGAAATTCAACATAAAGTGAAGCATATTTAATTTATGCTTTAAATATTATTAGGCAGCTTCTTAATTTTTTGTTTAATATAGGTAACGTTTTCTCCCAATGTGGTTTAAAACATGAAGCTCACAATATAGGCAAGAGGTACAAAAAGGGAGAGGTAAGGATTTAAGGCTATGTCAGAGGACGATAGAAACATACAGTAGTTTCACGAATATAAGCCGCACCATTTTAACTAAAATTTTGCTCCCACACCGGAAATGCGGCTTACATTCAGGGGC
>PYHW01009739.1:1159853-1177382 GCA_013186435.1 Turdus rufiventris | reverse complement strand
TTTGGAGGGAGGAGGTTTACATTCTCCATTTCAAAGAGAAACTCCTGCCTTTCTCAGCAGACACCTGTCCTCCTAAAACAGCAACTTTTTGTTCTTTGTCTATATATAAGCCGCACCTGATTATAAGCCGCACTTCGGGTTCAGACCAAAATTTTAGTCAAAATGGTGCAGTTTATAATCGTGAAATTACTGTATGTGGAAGAAACTGTCTTTCAGTAATTTTTTTTGTTTTTCTACATCTCCTCTGTGGTAGAAAAGGAGCTACAGCGTATCCTTGTATTCACAGATTCAAGAACATATAGGTGAAAACAGATAAAAGAAAAAAATCATAGTGCTGACTTGATATGTCATACATTTCCTATTAGAAATATCCATAATTTATCTGAGTCTGAGGTACTTCCTTAAAAAAAGTTGAGACCCTAAGATTGCACCTAATAGATTGATAGATGCTGATGTTAGCAATTTTTGGCAGTTGATGCATAATCTTGCAAATCTTGTCCTTCCATTATTTAAGGAATCTTTCTATTTCACTGGTTGTCTGCAGAGGGCTAGAGTGCTCAGAAAGAGGTTGGAGATGGAGAGAGAAAAAAGTTTTTTCACAGAAACCCATGTTCAGCCTGATGCAAAAATCAGTCCTTCAGCAGAGAAAAGCTGGGATGGGAGAATAAGAATAAAGTTTCTATGTTGACCTTGACAGCACATCTCTGCTTCTATTTGTTCTGTTCTAAAAATTATCCTTTCCTTTGACAGTAAGATTCTGAGTGGTTGTATCAATCATTATTGAGGAAGGGGTGAGACATAATTTATGAAGCATCCCAAAAGACAGATTAAAGTTCCTGGTAAAAAGGTTATGGTTGCCAAGTGAAGGAAATAAAAGACAACAAAGTGGAAAGCCATGAGCAGCTTGAATAAAGGGACCTAGCATATAGTTAACAATGGGAAATGTGCATTTTGCTTTGAAGGAAACCTCAAAAAATTGCGCTGAGATTAGAACCGGGCAACTGTGGCAGGGTTGAATTATTACGGCACTGGCAACTTTCCTTTCAGTTACTTGAAGTCATTTTTTTTGTCTAAAGCTGGAAACTTTTGTTTCTCAATTGACTGACACCTAGAAGTAGCACTCTATTATTGACTCAGGATGAATGATCATTTCCCTAGCAAAGCCTTATTGGCGTAACTGTGTCTGTCCTTGTCTGTGTCCATCTTGAACTTATGCTTTTTCTACATGTGGTTATTTTCTTATCAATTATATTGGCTACGGAAAATTAGTCTTAGGGTTTGTTTTTTTGTTTTTTTGGGGTTTTTTTTGTAATGAGAGGCAATAGGAAGGGCACTGGAAAACTATTAATCTTATTTTTTCCTTTTTTCAACTTACTGAAAGCAAAAAAGTGGAATAAAAATTACAGCAGCAATGTATAACTAAAGTATACAAAAAGGTAAGGTGCTTTACACACAAAAAGTGTTTATCACCTCAGTGCAGTTCTGCTGGGATGAAGACAAGGTGGCAGACTCTCCCCATAGGTTGTGTCCATGTGGTCCCCTGGGTCAAAGACAGTGGGGAAGCTGTTCCCTGCTACCTCCTCCTTCCATCCCTGAGCCCAAGACAGCAGGAAACAATGACAGACAAGCTCTGCTGTGCTGGGGCTCGGGTCCCTTCGGGTTTGACTCTGTGATGTGATGGCCTTTTCTTCCCCTCAAAAGTGCACGATGTATGGTGTAGAAGAGCAAATTAGCAATGCCCAGACGGTGCTAATGTCCATCCCCTCTGCAGCCAGGACACACTGCAGTGATGTACAGACTCCTAGTTACTGCTGCCAGATGAATTCCCTCTTGTTCTGCACTGCTCTCAGTTTCCTAACACTCCACTAAATAACACCATTAACCCAGAGTATTTTCATTCCAGAGAGGAAAATGTAGAGGTGGGTGCTTTCAGTCCAGCAATTCCACTTAAATGGGAACAGTGTTTAAGGAAAATAATAACGTAATGAACAACACTGTACTTACATACCACCAAATTTGGAACACAAAGCTACAAGAAGTAGAGGCAAAGGTTTTAGTTGCTGCCATTACTATTAACAGTGTGCTATTATTTACCAAGGAAAAGTGGCCAAGCTCAGTCCTGTGACTGACAGGTGTAGTTCTGTAATTGTGTTAGATACTTTACCTCACATAACCGGTGTTAAGCAATTCAAAGTACTCCGTTGCAAGTATTGCCTTCTTTTTCTTCAGACAATTAAAAAGATTTGAGAAAATTGGGAGATAAACATCACATGCAGCAACATGTGATCATTATCACACAGTCCAAGCCCATGACTTCCAGTCTTGATCCTGACATTGGCTTGTTTGGCCTCCTTTTGTTGACTTCCTGACCTGTAAAACTGAGATAACATTTCACCCACATATTAAGATCCTTAGATATAAAACACTGAATAGTATAAAAAAGAGCAGTGTTGCATGCAACATGTATCACTTTTGTAATATTATTTTTAAATTTTTCCCATATGCAAAAATACAGAAAAAATATTGCTTTTTTTAACCAGACTATAAATTATCATGTACATTCACAGTCATATACATTCAAAGTGGAGTAACTTTTGAAGCTGAAAAAGAAACTCACTCATTTTTATTTGAATTGAAAAATAGATTTTGCATCAACAATGAAAACTGAGTCACAGATTTGAAAACTGCCATGATTTTCATTTAATATATAAATGTTTTTGGGTTTTTTTAATTATGGTTATGAACCATTTCTCAGGGGTTTTATGTATAAGTTTTATAGCAAAACCCTTCCTACGGGAATCATTCCTATTAGCTGTCTCTGAGTGTTAAATGAATTCTGTAGCTTAGCAGGGAACTTTTATATTAGTCAGATGTGCTAAATGTTCCTATTTTACTGTGAAGTGTGTGTCTATTTTTTTGGTAGCATAGTAAATCACTAAGAAAGATTTACAAACTTAAAACAATGTGTAAAAGAACAAAAAAGCACAAATGGTGGCTGTATGCACATATGTTCCACTGCTAGTACCAGTTTTGAACAATTAAATAGGATACCAAATCCCATTGATAAATGAGATCTCAGATTTTGACTTTGTCCCACTCTTCCTGCTCTCCTGGGGGAAGAGATTGCAGCCTGTGTGGGGCAGAGATGCTGCTGCTCCCTGAATTGCAGCCATCAGGAACCAGGTAGGGTCATATACTGGCTCTGTACCCAGCCATAATTACAGTGGCTTTGCCAGAAGTAGTGCAGAAAATAGCCATCAGACTAAACATTTCAGACACAGCAGAGGGGGACTGCCAAAAAAAAAAAAAAAAAAAAAAAGCCAGATGTCAACCATGAGACAATCACCTTGTGGTCTGGCTTGATCTGTGGTTGATCTGCCAAAATTAAGATAAACAAGCCTGGTGAGAAAAAGAACCTGGGGTGAGGTTCTCCTTGATCAGCTCTGAGTTCAAGGTGCTCCTTAGTGTTCCTCAATTACGTTATCTGATTTATGAAATGGGAGTGAAATCCTTGTAAGTGCTACGATGTGTTACTCTGAATGTAAGCAGCTTCCTGCATTCATTTCATGCTTTATTTTGGATAATTTATGTGGTGACATTGAAGGAAGCATTAGGCACTCTAATGTAAGAAATTGATTTGTTAATTCTGATCTTGCTGAGACCTATAAACAGACCACACACTGAACTGCAAAACATGAACTGTTGGATGATCTGGTAAGTCATAAGCGTTTGTATTACAAAATTACACTCATCTCTACCAGTGTGGCTTTGAATTCTTTTTTACATTTTATGAAGCTTCAAAGAATGAGAATTAGGATTAAAAATACCCTATTCAAATTGACAGGGAACTTTTTATACAGGTAACATTGTTTGTCCTACAAAACTCTGGTAGTTTCTCTTGTCTGAAATATAATTCAATTTTTTAGGTTGGTTTACTGTTGGAACCTTTGAATTTTGCTTCTATTTTTAAACTCAGCTCAAAAATGCAACTAGAAAACTTTGAACTTAAAAGATTCTTCTCATTGCATGACAATCCAAGGATTCCCTTGGCAGGAAAAGAACATAAGCTGCAAAAATCTAACAAGTCTTAGGAATGGGACAGTGACTCTTCAGGTGTGACTGGGACACAGGAAGGAGGTTTAGGAGACAGAACTTCAGTTGTAGCTGAGGGATTCTTGGAGAAAACCTAGAGACCACAAGAGAGATAGGCTTATGATTGCCTATATTCAGGTGACATCTGCCAATACCCTCCCTCAGGTAGAAATCTTACCTAGAGAAGGTATAGCAATGCTGACAGATTCTGCACTAGTGGAACTCCATCAATTAGGCATTTTGAGAGTCTTTAGCTCATCTGAGGTTAACAAATGAAGCACAAACCAGTTCCTTTGCCTGTAGGAAAATCAATATTGGATTGTTCAAAAGATTTTAATCTCCTATGAATTCCGTATTTTTGCTGAATTTTAGAAAGATCTGTTAGGAAAATATCACCAGAGGTAGAGTGAGAATACATATCTGGAACTAAGAACATTTTAAGAACTGCAGTGGGTATGTATGAACACAGAGAAATTTTACACAAATATAAGAGAGAGAATTTTACCCTCCTTTCTCCCCATCTCCTTTTGGCTTTCTCTCTACTGCACACTGGTCCTGTCATTTTGGAAGCCCTTTCATTTATTGATTGAAACAAAATGGTTTGATGCTATTAATGTTAGATTCCTGAAACAAAACATTAAAAATAAGAGAATTATTATATCTTTGCATTTTTATTTCCTCGCTTATTTCAGGCATTTCGTTTCGTATTTTAAATTTAAAAATATGAGCAATAAGTTTAAATGGAGCATAGAATACCTTTGCATATGAAACATTCTCAGAATTGTTTTTGAGATCTAGATTGCTCAAATGTTGCTTTCTCTAATATGGACAAGGCCTGAAAGTGGAAGCTGTTTATGCTGTTGAAATATTCTGCAGTTTGCTTTCTTCATTTTTCAGTAGTCTGATGAGAGTGAGTGCAAGGGAAGTCCAAATCATGTGTCAGAACACCAACTTCATGGCTCTGACACATTTTTATGGGTATGGTAGATACTGAATTTTTTCCTTTTGATAATCTTCTGCCCTCTCAGCATTTCTTTGCCTGCAGTACCTTCCAGCTGTTTTCATTTTACCTTAATACTCTGGGCAGAGAACAAGGTCTAATTCTTGAATGACCAGATAACAGAACCATTTAATACAAGGCTGCAAGTGCACAGCAGACTTCAGCACAATGCTGTTGGTTTTTGGAGAGCTGGCAGCAATCACAAGGAGATGGCAAAGAGGTCAGGATTCTCTTATTTTGTGCCCAATATGTCATGAGTGATAACTACAAGGCTTGAGTGGGCATGCACAGCATATGTGCTTGTCTCATGGGCCTCATACATTGACTGACACTGCTCAGTTCCTCAGACACAGTAAATCAGAGCAAAGCTCATTTTACATGTGGAGGTCATGAACAGAATAACTCTGAATAGTTTTCATTAAAATAGTGCCAGGAGCAGAAAAATTGAAGACCTTATGCACCTCTAAGAGAATATTTCACTTGTCAGATGTGTGAGTAATATGGAAGTGTGATGGGTAGTTAAAATGAGCTTTTCTTTACTGAGAAATGAGAATTGGTCTTTGGAGAGTTAGAAGCAGTAGCTGTTTTGACACAGAGGAGTTATGTATAGTCAGATGATTGGTCCATTATAGAGAAGGTGCATTAGGAAAAATGGGGAGGCAAGTAGCATAAAATAAGGTGGCAGTAGGAGCAATCCTGGATAACAAAGGAGGAGAAGGAGAAAATGCAGTGGGATAGAAGAAAATGGAGTTTGGAGTTTAATTAGTTCAAATCAAGATAGATAGCCTAATTACTGAACTTTTTTTTTTTTTCTTTGGATTCGACTACATACAGGGCCTTAAGTCTTTCATCAATATGTGGTACTTTCAAATACCTAATCATGTTTGTCCTGCTACAATAGTTAGTTGAGATTAATTAGATTGACTTTCTATATCCCACACTGTGCTTTCCTTGATCCTGTCAGCCCAAAAGTAACCTCATCAAAGCATAAATATTAGTTAGAGAGCATTTTAGCTCTACCAGCCTGGCCTTCCTCCTGAAGAATTTCTACTATTATTAATATCAGAGGAAAAAAATATTTCTATTTAAAATAAATAAAACTAAATGCAGTTTTCAACTATTGCTAGATGTGTTTGAGGAACTTGCTCTGAAAAAAGACTATTAATGAGATGAACATGAAGAAAAACAAGCTCATGAGATCACTGATACTTTCATAGAAGAATGAAGCAAAATTAAGAAAAGCTAAAAACATTGTGTTGTGGAGGTTTAAGATGTAAGTAGAGAGGTTTATCACTAATAAAATTATTCCTCAGAAGAAAGAAAAACTAGTCTGATGTAGTTACCTATTAGTATCAAATAGTCTTGAGTTATTCCTTCCCAAATATCAAAAAATGAATGACCTTACTTCTGCTTTGGACTAATTTTCAGCTGTGGTACAGGAATATCGTACACCAGTATAGCTATTTAAATTTTTGTGAAATAAAAATTCCATTAAAAAAAAAAGGAAAAAAAAAAAAAAGAAAATCCAATTTAGAAACTACATCAACATACTTATTAAGAGAATTTAATAATTATTTTTGCTTCTCTTTGACTTAATGCTCCTGGAATAAAAAGATCCTAAGGGTTTAAAAGTAGTGGTTTTTAGAAAGATAAACTATGTGCACAAAGGTCAGGTGTTCATTACTGTGAGTTACTTCAATCTAGAAAAAGCATGGGTGTGCAATTTCCACAATATAGGGTATCTGCACTTCAGAAAGCCTGTAAAGAGTGTGAAGATTTTGAGTTTATATTAGTGAATAACACAGCAGGCAAGAGACATACAAATGAAATACATATTCATATACAGTATGAGAAGGTATTGTTATTTGAGCAGGAAAAAAAATGAGCTTCACAAGAGCTTCACTTCAATCACCTCTTCAGCTGGTGCATGCAGCATGAGGAACAAACAAGAGCAGCTCGAGACTTTGTCCCAGTTTCAGGGATTTAACATCATTGTGACTCCTTAAGTTTTTAGCTTTTATATTTTTCAGATCCTGTGCGGCATTAGTGTATAACTCTGAACTCCATATAGAGTGTTAGCAAGCTCTCTTCACATTTTGGTCAGACAAAACAATCCTTCCAGGCCTGAGAACCAAGGACTCCCTCACAACCTCAGGCCCCAAAAGTGATCAAAACAACAAAAGTGAATTGAGTGGGGAAAACTGGAGGAATATGACTTCATTACATGAAGCTGTAATTGGGGAATTAATCCCTGATATGCAAACAAACCAAACCTATATCTGTCTAAAAAAACTCATGACCACCTTCCATTTTGGATGTAGCCTCTGGAAGGCTTTTGACTGCTCATTGTGTATTTAATGAAGGCCTTTCCTAAATGCCTATTTTATTCTCTAGCTCTGTCTGGCCTCTGTTCTAGGTAGCCACTCCAAGGCATCAATTGCTGTAAGTGAACCCTGGTGGGATGATTCCTGTGACTGAAGTGCCCTGTCAGGTTGTTGCAGGCTCTTTAGGAGGGGAAGGCAGGGCAGAACAGGCAGAGGGATGGCACTCCATATGATAGAAGTGTTAGAATGTATGGAGCTCACAGCCGGCAGTGGCTCAGTTCAGAGCCTCTGGGTAAGAATCAAGGGGCAAACAAATAAGGCAGATGTCATCCTGGGCGTCTACCACAGACATCCTAGCCAGGAAATGATGCTGTTGATTTATTCGTTGTGGAACTAGGGGATGCTTCCAAATCAACTGCCCTTGGCCTTATGAGGGATTTCAACTTGCCAGAAATTAACTGGGAGCATCACACAGCTGGTACAACCCAGGTCAGAAGAGTCCTTAAAAACCTGGGAGGCATCTTTATGGAACAGGTCCTAAGGGAGCTGGGAATCATCAGCCATTCAGCCATCACTACAGAATAAAGCGAAGTCCTTCACTTGATCTGCATATTAAAGAACCGATGTTTCCCAAGCAGAATATAATAGAAACACATCAGCACAATGTATCTACTAGATTTATACCAGAAGACACATCCCTCCTTGATAGCTCCGAAGCATCCAAATGTATTAGCAATTAGGGCAAAGAAAATTTTAGTGAGACATGGTGGTAAAAGTAAAATAAATCTATTTAATAATGCTAGTAGGAGGGGAAACTTTATGATTTCTGACTCATTTTTTTCACTTAGACCACATAGGCATACAATAGACTTTAGAAAAAGATGCAGTATTGTCTTAGAAAACCAATGAAATGTAACAATGTATTAAATATAGCATCCAAATCCTCAATATGCATGAGCAAGGGGAAATACTCATTGTTTTGTTTTGCTGTCTGTTTTTTTAAATTTTTTTTTAAACTAACCTTAAAAAAATGGGTTGTTTTAACAACCAAAAGTTTATGCATCATTAATTGAGTGCCAATGATTTTGTGGGAAACATAGATAAAGAAGTGTACACTGATGAATTGGAGGAACATCCTCTGTGTACTCAGATGCCTGAGAGGCAGGTGGAATACCTGTATGTGCTAATGGAGATAAGCACTGTGCAATGAAATTTTTCTGTTACTGTCACTGTGTTACATTTATTAGACTCATATTTCTTTAAACTATTTTATTTAGCATGTTTTCTGATGCTTGTACCTAATAGAATACAATCTGAGGGACACAGAGTTATTTTAGTGTGATTTGATTGGACTGCATAGTAAACCAACACATACTCATTTTACTGCTTCTTCACTGTCCTGGAAATCACCATTATTATGTGCCTCTGGACAAATCCTTAATTGTCTGTCCAAAGTGTGGTTTATGGACTTGAAGGAAAAAGTTATGCTGAATAATGGTGGATATCATCCAAGATAGCAAATATTCCCAAATTAAATCTAGTATTGGATATCCCTGACAGACTAGGAATAGATAATTAACTTATGATCCGAAAGACAGTTTAAGATTAATCACCAATGGTCAGATTCAATTACCTACTGTTCAGTTTTTGACATATATTAATACTTTAGGCATACCTACAGGCTTAAATATTAAATTAAACATTTCCTAAACAAAATTACAATGTTCATACTTCAGAAAGTAACATTTTAAAACTAGTACATCCATGTGTGTGTTTTATCTATTTTTAGGAAGCAATATTAGAAGAATAATACCACTTCAGTCAAAAATTATTGCAAAAATAAAAATAAATTTCTTAGGGATATTCAGGAACAAAATTTCAGACGGTCATAGAATCTTCAAAGTCAGAGAAGACCTTTAAAATCATCAATTCCAGCTGTTAACCTAGCACCACCACCATGTTCACCACTAAACCATGTCTCTAAGTGCCACGTCTACATGGTTTCTGAACACTTCTAGGGACTGTTACTCCATCACTTCCCTGAGCAACCTGATCCAATTCCTTCCATTAATAAATTTTTCCTGATATCTAATCCAAACCTCCTCTGTGACAACCTGAGGCCATTTTCTCTCTTTTTTTTTTTTCCTAGTGTTTTACATCCTCTATATAAATTAACTTCATATTTCTATAATTATAGTATCACTTAAGTCAACACTAAGTCAACATTACATAGATGTAATCAAGGTAGTAGACACTCTCAAGCAAATCTCTCAGCCTTTCTGCTAGGATGTTTTACAATTCCTCTCTTTCAGGTCAGATTTTAAGATGTTTTTACCTCCTGTTCTAATTCTCAACAGCTAATAATTTTCTCACTAATTTGGTTCTGCAGCTTGCTTAAGGTGACAATAGAATAAGGCTGTCCAAAGGAAGACAGGACTTTTCAAAGCAGTATGTCATTCACAGTGAATACTGTATTCCTGTATGCCACCCAAAAATCTGGGGATCAGAAATCAGTATCATTTGAAGACTATGGACCTATCCAGTTTTACCGCTAAACTTAATGTATCAAGCAGTTTCTATCATTTGCCCTGTTTTCCCTTTCATACTTCATAATGCTGCACTACAGTGACTCACTCTTTAGCTGAAAAAGCCTTGGATCACAAAAAAAAGCTGCCTATGGATGAAACATTTCCCTCTCAATTGGAGTGGAGAAATGAAAAGCAATGCTCCTTACCAGTGCTGACCTGCAAGTCTATCCACAGCAAATACAGCAGCCATTGTGAACTCTAGATGGAAAGGCATGTACTTGCACCCTCTGAGTTTGCTGTGCAATGACCTCAGTCTTATCTGTATCTACTCCCCTTCAAGGCCCTTTATCCATGCCCAAGCACCAGAACAGGTTTTCAGTATCATAGAGCATGGAGCTCATGCAAAAGCTACTGACTTCCTTCCCAAGCACTCTGATGAGGCACTGGTGCCACTTTAGCAGAGTTCATGGAGGATTTCTGGTTGCAGTTGTGTTGCAGCAGAATAAGATGCTACTGCACATACATACACCCTGATCACATCCTTCTTGTTACTAGGAGTCCCTGTACTCTCACATCCATGGCAAAACTGCATGTGACAGTTCCTCTACCTTCATTTCATCTAAGATGTTTGGGTGAGTCTGCATTCTTTAAATAAGGAGATTGCTGCTTTTGGTTCATTTTGTTTTGTCCTTCTTTGCACATCACAGAAGGGAATATGTGTGATGATGCCAGCTTACCTGACTAGGCAATAATATCACTGGGGAAATAGTGAAAATTTGCTTAGGGAGATAGTGTTTTATGTTCTCAAAAAACTGAATGCGTATTTCCATCACTTACCTCAAAACCCCCCAGTAGATAGCAACATGTAATTGTCCTGCATTATAAGTTTATGTTTCATGACAACTTAAGGAAGAATTACACTTCTGAGTCCATCTAATACTACTTTTCCTGTGAATTACAAGCTGTCCCCAAACAGTTCATCCACTTATTTCCTTACTTAAAAAACCAAACTTGAAAATAAAGCTGGATAAAAGTTCAAATGCAGCTAACTTGTTTTGATATCTAGCTTTCCTACTATTTCATATCTAAAAGCTTTTCTACAGAACATAATATATAGAAAGTAATAATTTTTAGTCTGACAAGTCTGATACCTGTGGTCTTTGCATGTAGAAGAGAATGCAAGGTTAGGAAAGGATGGCCGGCTGGGCTTTGAAAGTAAAGTACATTCGAACTGTCTCAAATTCTTGGGAGCTTTATGGCTTGAGGAAACACGGTCTTTAAACTGTGCTTAAGCATTACAGAGGTTTATTCTTTTCTTATCCCTACTTCTTTTCGGAAACTCCTTCACTGTCTCCCATATCAATAATTTGGCCCCAGGCAAGTAAGATGATGGAACAAGCAAGAAGTGAGAGAGATAAAAATTAATGTGAAGATATTTTACATTCCCTGAAGCCCTGCTATTATGCCCTCAAATTCCTTGCTTGTTTGAGAACGTGAAGATATTAAAACCCAAGAAGAAGTAAAAGCTAAACCTAGGCTTTTAGTGCTGTTACTTTTGCACTGCATTCCCTACTGTGTCTGTTGGAAATACTTGTTGACTTGTAGTATCTGGTACTGAAATTATATGAGAGGCATAGGAGATAAAGGCAGGGTACAGCTACTGTGGGAGCTTTGCTTTCCCTTTGGATTTGGGTGTCGAGTAATTTTGTTAGGATATGTTTTTGGTTTCCACAAGCAGTTTTGGTATCTAGTTCTACTGCTGACAGCTTGCACTGCCTGAATCAATATGATGGTCAAACCACAGAAGACATCATCTACCCACTCATGGTCCTTAAAGCTGAAAGCAGGGCACTTCAGTAAGAATGGAAAAGCTTTCTCAATGTGTCAAGTAAGCCAGTTTTCTGTACAAAGTGTGAGCTGAAGTTTCACAGGATAAATAGTTCAAAAAATAACAGAGGTCTTATCTACTTTAGAGTGAAAAGAAAAAGCACACAATATTTTTAAAGCATAGTTTTGATTCAAGTGAATCAATTAGTAGCTGATCAAATTACTTAATATTAAAAGATTAGAATGCAAATAATTGCATAATGTTACTTGAATTTTAAAAAAAATATATTAATCAAAATTCCTGTCTTGGATTAGAGTGTTTGCTGATAATTCCTATCCACAGGCATTTCCATTCTAACAGTCATTTGTGCTCCCTCTGATCAACTTTGAGCAGGCCCTGACTGGAAAGATTGATTGTGATAGTTTAAAGAAAATTAGCTAAAATTTAAAAGATCACACAAAGGACAAGTTCTTCTAGCTGACTCTAACTGACTCCTACAAAAAAAAAAGGAGAATTTCCTCTTCCTAAGTCTAATGAGCAGGAATGAGAGCTAAAAGAGGGTGATGTGATTGATACAAACACTTCTCCCTCTTTACTCACTATGAAGAGGAAGAATTGGATAGTAAGTGTGCATAGGTCCTTAATGTTCAGTGTCAGGAAAGCATCTGGAAAGCAACATGTATAATGTCATCTGTGCTTCATCATGAACTGATGTGACATGATTCCTTCAGAACTCACCCTTCTCAAGGAGCGTTTTTTAGCAGTGGCTCAATAAATCACCCTCTGGAAGAGGACCCCATTGACTGTGATATCCTGACAGAGACTATGTTTTTCCAGGAAGGTTACACAGAGTTGTTTGAAACTCCCTTCTAAGCTTTTACAAATACCTCACTTTAGATTTGGAGTAACTCCACACAAAACCAATCTTACAGTGAAGGTAAATTTTGTGCTCTATGATTCAGGTATTTCCATAGAGTGTTGAAAAAAGGAGACAGATCCAGAAGAACTACAGCTCATTCTCACTCCTGTGATAACTCACAGTTCCTACTTAAGATGAGTCCTTGAGGCAAACCAGAGTAAGAATCTGTATTGATGCTACTAAACTAGTCAGTTGTGGTTTTTCCAGGTAGTCAATGATTTGGAAGTGTAAGATGGCTATGAATTTATTATAAAGAGTTGCTCTGATTTGATGTTATTTTTCCTGACAACCTGCACACATGCTTACAAGAAATGGTATTTGAGATGTGTTATTTTACTGTCATGAGAAAGCAAATGTGCTATAAATATAGCTTCAAGCACAATGTAGGATTTTGAGGATATATTCACTGAACTTACTTTTAAATATCCACTCAAAATATAAACAAATTGATACTCAAAAGCTTCTGCGTAACTTGAACTTGTGTTTGTACATAGTGACAATGACTTTCTGTTCTCAGTGGTTTTTATTTTCATTTATTTTATTGTTTAGTTCTGTTTGTACCTTTGCTTCCCATTAACTGACATGCTTCCAAAAGTTACTTATTTTTTCCCTCCAAATGTTTCTAAAAAGAAGCTTTAATTGAATAATGTAAGTGACGTTTCTGTCAGGCATAGACTGTCACGCAGAGGGCAATCAAACACTATTGTGTCATTTTTAAGGAGTGATTTTATATAGAAATAAAATTTCGAACTAAGAGGCATTCTGAGCAAACTGCAAAATAAGTGTCACTTGTCTCTACTCATTTGAAGAAAAAGTTATGGCAGAAGACAAGCATCACTTAGGGCTTCCTTTGTGTTGTGTTGACCTTTAAATTTCAAATTGATAAGTGTATTTATAAATATGTGCATATCCAACAAAGTTATGCCACAGGATTTACATGCTTGCAATTTACTTGGAGTATTTTTAAAAGTCATTTTAGTCACTTTACCTCAATCCTGTTCAAAGAACATGTGACAGCTGTGTGAAAATCGACACCTTCAATAACAAGTTCAGGAGTTCAATGACCAGAAAGAGTATAGGAGTTCATAGAATGGTTCAGCAATTACTTAAGAATTTACCCTTAAGGTGCAAGATAAAAGTGAAGGAGGTTATGATAACACTTCTTTTTTACTGCCTACAAATATCTTGAAGCAAGTTCATATGTCCCAATGAGCTAGAAAATGGGAACTGAGGAACATGAAGTGTCATGCACTAATGTGTTGCCTAAAAAGGTTTCTAGATTACATTTTCTCTCATTTTTAGGTAAGTAAATATATTTAATTCATTAGGTCTATGATGTGACTACTTCACAACTGTTTAATAGTTAGATGAGACCAGGGATCAGATTTCCTAGAAAATTATTGCGCTGTCTGTGAATTTAATTTTGGGGTCTTTTCATTCACTTGTTTTGTCTCCCTCTAATTTAGAGATGTGTGACACATCTTGGGGGGAAAGACATTATCATATTGATGTACCTTTCTAATTCACGAATTTTACTGTCTTGACCAAAAGATATGTATGTTACAAGAAAATCATTCCTTGTGTAAGTTGATGGGATCTGCTGACTTTTTTTGGATAGCTCAGTAACTGTTTCAAAAACAAAACATGAGCTAAGGATTCATTCTTCAAAAACCTATTCTGAAAAACGTGTTTCTTTAACTGAAAGTTAAACCCCACATATTAAAAAATGTTAATGGTACAATAATATGCTTTTCCCTTCTGATTTTTAGTAACTTTTCTTATTTTAGTATTTATTTGATTTTAATGGATCATGACTTCCACAGCTTCCACTGAACTTTATAAACTTACATGATCCTAGCTTTTTTTTTGATATTTTATCAGACTTGAATCACCTAAAAATCCTAACATCAGTTAAAGATAGAAGGGAAGCTATGTTAGAAAATGTGTGCCTTGCTACATAGTCTGTTATTACACCCCTGTAGAGTTAGTGTGATGGTGTTGTACTCACAGGAAAATCAAAGGGTGAAAACGTGAAACTGTGCATGAAACAACAGTTTAATATTTTACTTACTTAGTTTGTTTCCCATTTCATGTCCTGAAGTGCACCAGGTGCAGCATCCCCAGCCAGACAAAGGAGACGATTGTCCGACTCTGCTTTGCACTGGGGCAGGCTCACATCAAGTGCTGTGTGCAGATTTGGGTACTACAACATAAAAAAGACACAAGGCTTTCTTTTTCTTCTTTTTTATTTTTTTTAAGATCGATTCTTTTATCACGTTTTATTCTTTGGTTATTTCCTTCACCCTCTTAAATGTAAAAATGACATTTTTAAACTCATTATTTAGAACAGGTTTAGCTCTCATATTCTGTGTTAACTCTAGTTCTCTTTCTGAGCACTTGAATTAACCTGTGAGGGCTCTCCATTTTGTCTTCACCTTGTGCTAAGAATGACACAAAGTCTATGGAATAGAAATGTTGTATCCCACCTGTATGTGACGATAGCTTTCTGCAGAATATCATGTTGAACTTTTTTGCTTACTTATCACAAGCTCATGTAGTTTTATGCTGCCAGCCTACATTCATCATGGATCACGTCATGACAGAAAGGGAGATATGCACAAAGCTCTACATGCTCTTAAACAGGACAGTGACAGAAACAGTATTTGACAATATTAAATTTTATGCCAGTCTATTTTGGATTTCTTGATATGGGCAAAGCTTTTTTATTCCATTGTTGTTCCTTTAGTACTGTGGTTTTGACTTTTAAGAGTAAGTATTTTCCAATTCTTACACATTTCACCAGAAGAATATTCCAGTTCTGTATTGCTTCCATGGGAATGACTTGTACCATATTTATTTCTAGAATAAAATAAAATACCATAGAAATGCCAAATGCCCTTTTACCCTTGGTCTTTTAGTTATAGCTTTGAAAAACAAGTTTATTACTTATTAGGAGGGATAAATAATCAACAGTCATTAAAACAAAGAAATATGTCTTGGTGAATGAATTATGCTCACAACACAAACAATAGCTTGTTTTTCACAAAAAGTTCAGAAATACAATTACTGTTGTGTTTCTGTCTTACTTCATGACAAATGTATCTGTGACCTACTGCATAGTCACATAGGACTAGGTTAAAATGTGAGATTTTCCATCATTTAGGAGCAGCAGGGCTGATAGTTTCCCTCTCAGATGCTCTGTCAATGCCTAGATTTGAAGGCTGTGAGAACAGTTTTGGTTTGGGGTTTTGGGTATTATTGCATTTTTTAATGTGCACTTCCCACTTGCTATAGTTGAGGTAACACTAGAAAGCATTTCACATTCAGAATATCTGGGGATTCAAGAGTAGGCATTCTCTGGACAGGACAGTCCTCAACTTCTTTTGAAAGCGTGCCTAAAACATAAGTTTGGGATTCATACAAAAAAATTAATTGCATTGTTCGCTCCCACTGACATCTATGAGAGAGTGGTCAGAGAAGTCTTTGAAGCATAGGAGGATGTATGAATCAGCAGACTAGGTTATTTTCCTTTTGCTGAAGAACTGTTTTTTTGAAGCAAGGACTATTTGCACTGCCTAGAAACAGAAACTCTATCAAAGTAAACCCTTTTCCCTGAGTTATGATTCTGAATTTATAGAATATATGTGCTTTAACTTTGTAAGCTTAAAAATAAAAAAAAAATCTGATTCAGAAAAATCCTTTGTTCTTCCTGTTTCATGGAATATTACTGCTAACACGTCAGATAGGTAACACTTAATGGACTTGAAACTATTACTGTTTGTGCAAGAGGTAAATCATGATGCAGCTTCTAAACTTTACTGTTATTAACAACCATATTTCTTATATAAATCTTTCATAGTCAAAGGAGAGTTACTACTGTTTTTCAATGCAATAGTTCTTTACACATTTATTTTCTAAAGATTGAGAAAACTTCTGGCAAAACAAGGTCATGACCTTCTATCCTCAGAAAGTTGAGCTCCCTCAAAGTGGAGAGTGTGAGCACTGCATTGGGCACCACATGTTCCAATAGGTACTTTGCTAATGAGTCACATTTTTCTGTATTGAATGTATCACCTCTGAAATTAAAGAAAAGTTAGTTTTATTCTTCAGACCAGTCACCATAGCTTGTTTTCATAGAAAAAGATGCACTGCCATATAACAAATCATGGATTTGTCAGTCCCTGCATAGTAGCTTAAAACTAGTATTCCTTCACCAGATCATGTTTCCTTCTTACATTTAATAATTTTTCTTTGCTAGTAATAAGTTTTTTACAGGGATAAAAATGGGAGTAAGAGGAAGGGTTCTGGATTTTTGCCTTAGAAGTATTCAATAGGTTCACTACTGAGATGAGATTAGAGTAATAGAATGTCACTGACTGCTAAAGAAAAAGAGCAAGACAAAGAGGAAAAGTTATGTTGTTCTGTTTTGTACAGCTACACTTGATTCTCAATTTCAGTGGAAAAACTCAAGTTTAGAAAGTTACTGTGAACTGAAATCATGTGCTCAAGCACATCCCCTTGCTTACTTTATTTCTTGGTTTAAAAAAACCCAAACATTAAAAATAATGGGGGGAGGGGGGCTTTATTTTTAACATTTGAACTCTCAAAAATTGTTTCAGTGAACATAAAAAAAAAGATAAACTACATTCTGGACATTTAAGCGACTGACGTTTGCAGAAGAGCGGCACAATACTTTATAAGCAAGTACGTGTCAGAATCCTGGCTGTATTATCCAATTGTGAATCCAGTATTCTCTGAGTTGAAGAGTGAATTTGCCATTCCTTTGCCTCTTCCATTAGGTATGCTTCAATATTTGTATGGGAAAAGAGCAAACAAAC
>PYHW01009739.1:1092873-1150233 GCA_013186435.1 Turdus rufiventris | reverse complement strand
CACGTGCCTTTGTTGAACATCTGATGGCTCTGCCCATCTCCCCAACCTGTTGAGGTCCTTCTGGAGGTATTCAAAGCCCTCTGGTGTATTGGCCACTCCTCCTAACTCAGCAAACCTGCTGAGGAGGCACATAATCCTGTATAATACTGCAAATGGGCTCTGGGGAAACTTCTTCACATTCTTTGTATTTCTGTGCTCGTCTCACTCCACAGAAAAGCCTTCTTCAGCAGCAAGGGCTTATGGTAACAATTCTCTTGGTCTATAGCAGATCTCAGGATATCAGCTTTCTCACAATTTCTTTCAAAATGATGACAACTTGAAGAGGAGAGAGACATACCTGAGTATATCTGTCATTGCAGCAGCCTTCTCCCTTTCTGCAAGCACTAATCAAAGTTTCAACCCTATTCTTGCCTTTTGCACAGCTGTCTTCTCCCTTTACATGTGGCTGTTAAAATAGATACATAATTCACTAAAGTCCTATTGTCAGGTTGCTCTTGCACAAAACTTGACATTGAATCCATACCTTTACTCTTCTGCAAATAGCCACTGTTGTTCTTCAATTTCATTTCCTGTCCCATTCCATTCATGGCCTATCATTAATTATTTCATGAACTAATTACATGCACTGTTGCAAAAGGATTGAACTAAATTCTGTTGCTTAATTTTTAAGAAATTGCAAATGTGAACTGAGGGAAGTGAATATCCTTGAGATTAGGCATGATGGCTCATTGATCTTGGGTGTGGAAGAATAAGATGTAGATTTTCTATAATCTAGCTATGCAGGTTTAATCTTTCCTTAAAAAGTTCTAGTAATGGGAAACAGCAAAACTACTTCAGAAATTATAAAAACACATAAAAACATTATTGAAAAACTACAGTCAGGATATAACATAATCATAAAGAAGAAAAATACTGTTCTAGAAATATTTTTTTTAATTTTCATTGCATCTTTAGGATTATAAAAGTCAGTACAATCAGCAAATATATGTCAATCTCCTTAAAAATTGTTGAAAAAAATAAAATTCAAGATATATTTTAAAAATCCCGACAGTTATGTGCAAATGGTCAAAAATAAGAAATAGAAGGATTTGTATAGATTCCTTTATTTGTATTTCTTGACAAAAACATCATTTTATAATTATCTCTGATATTATTTTTTTAAATAAATATTTGTATTTGATTGATAGATCAAGATGTCTACCAAATATCATGGCGAAGAGATGCTCTTAGTTTTTTCTTCATAATGCGTGTCAAAACCACGTGTTAAAATTTAAAAATATAAATCTTGGTTTTGATGCAAATTAAGCATAACCTGATCTCCATAATTTCTCTTATATTATTAGGAAAGTCAATTTACTGCTACTGACAAAAAAAAACCCCAAAAATATTTAGGCTCATCTTTTTATTCTTTGATATTATAACTACATATATGATGCAAAATAATAATAGTATGAGCCTGCAAAATTACAATAACATTTACATTTCTAAGTAAACTACTTCTGACATACAATATTTAAAAGATAAAAGATAACATTTTTCCATTATGAAAGAAAACAAGCATATGCTTCTGGAAAATTACTTGTTTGATTTCCTGAACAACAGCAAACACATAAAAGAAACATAAACAGATTTTATCTTATAACAGTTACATTATGGAAGGATATGTGTGAAAGAAATATATGGAAGATCAAATTTGTCATGGAGAAATTCATTATGATGACAACTGTGCTAAAAGTGAATCCTGATTTTTAAAATCTCTTTTTTTCATATAAGTTAATACATTCACCTTGCTTCCTACAGACACATGGATGCAACATAATGAGTCATAAACACTAGTTATGCATTTGAGATTTTCATTTCATTACTATATTTTATAGTAACATTTTCTAACTCAGAGCACAGCCAAAGCTTTTGTCTAGAAATCTTTTGGGCCTTTGATATAAGTAATGACCAATCTCATGTGTATATTTGCATATACCTCACCCTCAAATTCACTGTAATTTTGTTCAGGACATATATCCTCCAAAAATATAAAAAGTAATAAAGCCATAAAATTACACTATTATTTCATGAAGGAGGTGTACATAAAGGACATAAACCCAAATAATATTGAAATTTAAGACCTGAAAGAGAGCAAGATGTTAACAGAATTTTATGGGAAAAGAATATTTAATTTCCTAGTAGAAAGCAAGAAAAGTATACCTAAGATTCAAGTGAGAATGAATGATTGAATAATGCAAATATTAACCTATATCTTAGGATTCAGAGCTCTGCAAAAAAAGATTTCTGACTGTGCTTTCTGCTCTGCTACCTTCTTTTGCTTCCTCCTTTGTCAGAAATGAACCTGAGCTAACACTGGAAGGAAAAAGTCAAAATTAGAGACATGAAATACGGAATTATACACTTGTTAGGGCCATGGGTGAGTAGTGAAGCCATTGCTCCTCTGATTCCTAGTAAAGCACTTACAAAGTCATATTTTAAAGTGGTTCACGGTCTCACCTTGGCACGGCTATGGGGAAACTTTGAGGTCTTTGGTGGATTCAGTATGTCCTGAGGGCAAGGTCCTCCTAAAGCTTGAGCTAAAAGATTTACAAAGGGGCTGCTTTACACATGATCTGGAGATACATGATATTTCAAAATCATATCTGAAAAGAAGTTCAAAGCAGACAAAGGGCAGTGTTAAAACATGAATTATGTATCATCCTCCTATGTATTTCAGCTACTTCTAAGCTTGTCTTTTCTTCTGTTTCTTCGTCTATCTCCCAGCCTAGCCTAAACTCAGATTCAAGTTCTCAGATTTCTGAAACATGTTGGGAGAGGTTATACTTTTATAGTCTCACATTTCTGATATACTCTTTGTGAAAATTGACTAAATTGATCCCATAAATATGCAATAACAAGAATGAGGAAAAAGAAGTTTCCATGTGGACCCAATTTAGGACCAGAAGGCTTGATAAGGATAAAGGTTTTCTTGACCTTGGAAGATATTTTGAATAAAAGAAGGGTGTATGACTTTTGCTGTGAGTGTGAATCCAGGTTAGAATGAAGCAAATTTACTCATGATAAGAGTATCTGTTATCACAATTGCTCCAGAATAGCTGTTCTCTACCGAGTCTTATTTTGTCTCTGAAAAATAATGCTGTGAACATATGACTTTATAAAGGCTGGTGGTCATTCAGGAGTAAAAAGCTAACTTAAAATGAACTTTTTTATGCTTTATGTTAGTTAAAATCAATGTGGCTTACTGCAGTTATTCCTAATTTAAACAAGTGTACCAAAATTACTATTACACTTTACAATTCTAAATCCTAAGATATAAATGTACAACTGTAGAAATGCATGTGATTTTGGGGGTTGTTCATAGACAGAGGTAAAATTTGCCCACTTCAGAGGAAATTTGCTTTTTTTTGATTTGGGCAAAACTCTGAAAAGTTGTCCAGAACAAGGGTTTTGTTAGCCTTCTTAAATACATGCTATGTATAAAAGCACATACCACAAGTATATATGTAAAGCATATACACAATACATACATGTAAAATATATTAGAAGAAAAACAATTTTGTCTAACTTGTTATGGACAGTAACCTTATGTTTATACACAGTCCTACAACTTAGTTAGGAGTATTGAGGTGACTTTGTTCCTGGGTTGTCCCTTCTTGTGGAATATCCCAAGTTTTTTTTGATTTCTTCAGGGATGGTGAATATATTTTAAAAATGAGTAACTAGTTACCCACACCCTCAGCTTGAGTCTCTTTTTCTCTAATAATTGATCAAGGTTTGCTGGGTTTGTTGTTGCTCTAGGTATTGATCCCAAACGTAGAAGACAAATAAGGAAATCATGCAAGAGAAAAAAATCTGTGCAGAAACTGATGAATGATTAAGTAAGTGGTAAGAGCTTGTTTCATCTAGCTGTATTTCAATTATTCTGTGAGTGGGACTATAGGACCAGTCTGAAAGTATGGTAGGAAGCCAGCTTTTCCCAGCACATTCTGAAGGAAGTTTCTCTAGAGAAGCCTTATCAAACACTATATGATGGCTTACTGCATTGCAGCACTGGTGGGGTTCATATTGTTTAGTAAAACAGTCTGAATTGTGTGATAAGCTCTACTTGTTTGAATGAAAACCTGTAATACAGCCAAATGAGGAGTTTTGCATAATTGAAGAAAAGAAAGAAAGAATGGAAAGCATACAAATAGGGCAGGAAAATAGGTGTCTTGAAAAGAATGCCTCAGAGAAAGTGATGTAGGGATTCTCATTGGATAGACAACTCAATTGGAAAAAGGCCTTATTCAATCCCTAGATAAATGCAGAGAAAAAGTGTAAATAGAAGGAAAGAAGTGATTTTGCTTCTGTACTGGAAAGTCATGTAGGATTTTTGTCCAACATTTTAAAAAGCTTGTTAAAAATCTGCAGACATGCCAAAACAGATGTGGGAATGAGTTCAGGGGTATAGGAAGTCTCTTTTAGGAAGGTACTTGGAGCTTGTTTTGTTTGAACTTTCAAAAACAAGTCTGAGAAGTTAGTTGAATGATGGATATAAGCCCACTTAATGGGAGGTAACACTGGAAGGTGAAGGGCTCACTAATACAGAGAGAGGGAAGAGGTGCAAGGATTAGTAGCTGCAGAGCAAGCCCAGGACAACTGAAACATGTAATTTTAAATGGCGAGTATTGTTAATCACTGGACAAATTGTGGAGGGGAGTAGATTTCCCATGCCTTAAGATCTTCATATCCAGGAAGGGAGTCTTTTGGGTAGAAGTTAAAAAACAGCAGATGAACTGACCAAATTCAAGTCAGTCTGATGATCTCTTAAATTTTAGCTTTTATATTTTTCAGACTCTCTGCTGCCTGGTATTGAAACTTCATATTGGGTGTTGGTAAGTTCACAGAGTAGCTGGACAAAGCAGTCCCTTCCAGCAAAGTCAAGGACAACTGGTACCCAAAAAGCATAAACAACAACAGAGTGAAGGGTGCAAGCTGAGATGTTGTGACTTCATGACCTGGAGTTGTGGATGGACAATTGACCCCAGCATGTGAATGGACCAGAACTTATAAAAGTGTAAAAACTCATGGTGGGATCCATCTTGGATCCATCCTGGGTGTAGCCCTGGTCAGGCTCGTGTACTGCCCAGGGTGTATCCTTGAAAGGCCTTTCAGTAAATACCTATTTTATTCTTTTAACTGTCTAATCTCTGTTCCAGATCAGCCTCTCTAGGCATCCCTGAAACAAGCTGGAAGCAGATCCTGCATAAGTCAGAAGTCCATAAAATTTATTGCAGAAAGAAGGAGCAGAAAAGGGAAGCACAGTCTGCAGCTCTGCTCTGGCCATTCTCACCTTACCCAAGCCCTACATATTATTCTGGGGTTAGGAAGTGTGGCAACAGCCTGGTGTAGGAAATGTGAAAGACAAGATGGGAGGAGTGTGGGTTTAGGTACCTGCTTCTGCCATAAAGTTGTGGTCCCATGGGCAGAAAGAAGGAACAAAACACCTCTAGAAATGCAGAGACAAGAGGGTGAAAGGGAGCGTGGGCAGTGCCAGCCCTCAGTAGTGCCTGCACTCAGAGCCCAGCAAGACTCCAGGACCCTGTTAGGTGTCAGTTTGTTTCTATGAGTCACTGTCACATGTGGGCTCATATATATGTATATACTCCCCCATTCACTAAAATAGCCACAAAGCTATTTATTATTCATAAAAAGTCCTGTTTCCTTGTCTCTACCTTAGTCACAGTCTTTTTCTTTACTAATAAGTCAGCTGCAATTTTCATAAAAAGTAGTTTCTAAGGGGTCATTCTAAATATTTTTGCATGTGTATCTTAAACTAATTTTCCCTATATACATATTGAGATTCACACAGTGCAATTTGATTTGAATATGCAAGCATTTTTATTCATTTTTAGCTTGCTGAATGAATTTCTGTTCAATCAAGTATTTTGTGGTGGGGTAGTCATAGTCAAAAAAGGGAAAATAAATATCTAAAGACTGATACAGTGGTGGCAATCCCTGCCTTCATTTTGGAAAGCAGAATATTGAAATAATTAATCTGAGACCTCTTGTATTTCAAGCAGATTTCTCATTCTAAATGGCAATTTACACCTGGGTCACATTTTTTACTTTTCTGTGAAATTCTCCCAATTGATTTCAAAAGAGATAGCAACATGTTTCTGGCAAACATAACTGTTTATGCCAAGGATGGGGGAAAGCCTCCTGGTTCTAGCTGGAAGAGTATTTCTCCTGAAAAAGTAATTAGAAATATAAAGAGATGCAACTCAAGGTTCAGGACTTAAACTTTAGCTGTAGATAGTGTTTTTCAAGCATTTTTTCTAGTTGCTATTTCTTTTTCTTTTCCTTTGGGATCCTTATAAAATATATAGAGGATGTTCCACAAAATCTCAGATTTTACTCCTTAGAGAAACATTCAGTGACTATAAGTTATGGAAAACTGCTGTTAATGAGACAGGTACAATTTAAGAAAATGAATGATCCACTCTTCTTTGACATTAGAATTCTACCACCTTATTTTGGTATTGTTAAATCCTGAAAATATGTCCCCTAAATACATCTTCTCTGAAATATATTTTACCACAAGCACTAATATATGCCGTCATATAGAAGGTGCTTTCATGGCTTCATGATCTTACTGCAACTTGGAAAATCCTGATAGGCACTCTAGTTAACACCTCAGCTGTTTGAGTTGCTGAATCTTTTCTGCTATTTTCAGTCATAATATCAAAATGCAAATGTAACTACTTCTGCTTTTAGGCTGAAAGCTCATTTCACATCTGCCAATATACAGCTTTCAGAAGATAACAACACATTTTAATTTTTTCTCACTCCATTTAGACTTGAACTGAAAAACTGGAAGCAGATATCATGTATCCATTTACAGTACAAATAATAATTATCCATGTAAAAGGTTAAGGGTTTCTCCATTCTTTTAAAAATTAGCTTCTTTAGATAAGAAAACCATTCAGCTTCAAAAAAAAAAAAAAACTTACAGTGAAAGTTATAAAAATATTTTTTTAAAAATTTACTTCTCCCAGCCCAAGAAAGGAAAACAAATTCAAAGGTCTTCAAATCTTAATCCCTACAATATTATCCACCAGATTTCACTTTGTCAAACTGTACTTGTGTTAAACTAAGATACAGCTATAATTTGATTGAGTCAATCCAACATTATTAACATTCTGAGAGAGCATTCTCTTGTTGACCACGATGGCTTCTCAGCATAATGATGGGTGAATTTATTAATCAGTGAGAATGAGAAAATTTCTAGGGGGAGGAGGCAACAAGTCTAGTGGCTAATCAAAGTCCCTCACAGAGATCTCTGGAAGGATGGGAATTCTGAAGAGACTATGGATGATCTGGGTTCTTTCTGCAAGAGACATGAATAAGCACAACCAGAAGTCAGACTTCTGAATATTTCAATTATCTGTAAATATTACCACATTTGAGGACTAAAACAAGCTTTCAGTTCCTATTAGGGATGCTGAATAGAGATTGATATCAACTTTGAGTTCTATCTTATTGCAATTGAATAATCATTGCAAAGTTTTCATTAGTGGTGCCTCAGCAAAGACCAGGCAGATCATGAGGGAAGCTGTGGGGGATTTTATCTTTTTTTTTTTTTCCCCTGAAAAGTCAATCAGTTTTCAGATTGCTAAAAAAGTTGACTAGAAACCAGCTGGTCATCTTGAAGGCTGGCAAGTACCTAGTAATGGATCTCTGTTGTCCAGACTTGATAAGTAGTGGAGACTCCAAAAAACACAGCACAATTCTAAAACTTCCAGTAAAATGTTTAAACATATATCCATTTATCTATATCAGCAAATCTCTGACATTTGTCAAAAGTGGCACATTCCTGGCTCCTCATAAAGCTACAGTATCCCATCAAAATGGGAAATTAGCAACATTACAAGCACCTAAGTTGTTTCACTGAGGTCTTAGTTCCTCCCTGAAAATGTTTGTAATTGCATTAGGTTCAGAAACTGCCACTATTTCCTTAAGCTGGTGTCACCATTAAAGGAAAGATAAATTTCACATACCATAATATTTTGCCTGTTTCTTCCCAAAAGATGAAACATTAGAATTATGGTCTTTTTTGGAGTAATAGTCATTGTTTTGCCTACCTGCAGTCCTTACTGTAACTGTCTTTATAGAGCAAATGCTTCCTTGCAGTGACAAAGATGCCATTTCAGAAAATTGTGGGGTGAGTTGATGAAAGAATTGCAACAGGTAGTGCTTTGCACTCTATGAAAAGTGTTATGATGCTGTATTTCCACTTATCTTGCTGAGCAAATAATGAAAGTAAATCACTTTTCTCTGCAATATCTTTCAACAAGTCCTCCTACCCATGTAGTTGCATGCAATAAAGTCCAGGATAGTAAAGGTCTTTAAATGGAAAAGGGGAGCTTGTGTTATAAAATAAAAGTGTTCCTTCTTTTGAGAACTGAAAGAGACACCTTCAGACAGGTGTACTTTCTGTACTAATCTTGTTCTTGTATTGTGATAAATGTCAGTGTGTGAGTAATTCTAAATCTGCGAGACTTAAATTAGGAATTAAAGATTCTCAGACACATTTCCTTTTGAAAAAGAAATGCTAAGACATTATTACATCTTCCAGAAAAGCAATTACCAGTCAGGTAAATGTACACTTATATAGGGTTGATAAGTGTTAAAAAAAAATAAAAATTGAAGAAACAATGCTAAGTAAACAGGAACCCTGATCCCATGACAGACATGAAGACAGACTAACCAAGACTTAGGTTTAAGTAAACTGTTTTTGAACTAAAGGGTCCCATTTTCTCTTGTGTTTTTGTGCTCTGTCAAAACCATCAGTCTTCATGAAATTCAAAGAGAGAGGGGGGAGGGAAAAGTTGAAAACTCAGACTCTTTTGTCAAAGTAAAATAGTCATAAATGTTTCCCTAACTTCTTAATTAAAATAATCATACTGTGACAAACCCTTTTTATTCCCACAAACATAAGCATTTTGTCACGAGTCAGCAACCTGGCATGTTTTCTGTACTTTAACTAACCTCCAGGATTCAGAGGTGCCATGGTCTTGTTGTCTGATAGTTATATATAAGGAAGCAGAACGCAAGTACAGTAATTTCACGACTATAAGGTGCACCCTTTTGACTAAAATTTCGGCCCGAAACCGGAAGTGCGCCTTATAGTCTGGTGCGCCTTATATAATGGACAAAGTTCAGACATTAGTGAACCCAGAAGTGGGAGCCTCAGTGGGGAGGCAGTGCCACGGGAGAATTGAGTCGTGAGGGAAGCAGGCGGGTGCAGCTGGCAGGAGACGCGTGGGGAGGAAGGGAGCCAGCCCCGGCCGCTGCGTGGGGAAGGAGGGAGCCACCGTCGCTGGCCCGGCATGAGCAGCGTGGGGAAGGAGGCATGGAGCAGCCGCAGCAGCCAACACGGTGTGGGTGGCGCGGAGAAGGAGGAACTGAGTGGCCACAGAAGCCTCGAGCCACGGCCACCCTGAGTCAACCCGGACCACGGGCAGCCCCAAACAACCGTGAGTCGTGGTTGCCTGAGCTGCACCTTGCCAGCCAGCGCCGGAGGCCGGCGGGAGTGCTGGGACCCATGGCATGGGGAGGGCGCCTGGGGTTGCATTCAAAGGCTACCCCTATCTGTGAAAAATGTTTGCAAATTGAGCATGTGCCAGTAAACCCTGCTATTGCGCGATTCTATTACTATATCGTTACTTTGTTGTGTGCGGTGCAGCTCCTCACTGCACAAAACCAGCGCGCCTTATAATCCGATGCGCCTTATATAATGTACAAAGTTGTGAAATTTGCCCACTCCCGGAGGTACACCTTATAGTCCGGTGCGCCTTATGGTCATGAAATTACTCTAATTGATTGTGGATCATTCATACAAATAATGTATTTCTGTGCTGAGGAAGATGAAGATGAAGCAAGAGTTCTGTGTATGTATTTCACCCACCAAGGAGGCAAAGGCATAGAACTCAAGGGAAGAGGTTTGTCTGTATACAGCATTTGTAGGTAAAAGGTCTAAGACTGTTACTTGTAGAGGGAAGGATGCATTGAAGGGCCCAGGAAGATTTCAGGCACATCTGTGGGTAAGGAAGAGTTACTTGCAGTGTGTTGGGGGGAAGGGGGTTGCATATTATGATTTTTAAATTAAAATCTCTACATTTGACATTTGGAAAGAGGGTTTAACTGCATACCAATCCCTGTGAATTAAAAGACTATTTTATCACTTCAGTTCAGAACAATAAGATGGACATTGTAATAAAAAAATCTTTGTTTTGCTTGAAACACAGCTTAGGCAACATGGTACAGAGAGTACAACATAATATCTCCAAGACCATCATTAGTGGTCCAGCAGCTAGATTATTTATAAAATGAAGTCTAAACACCAGAAGTGTCTGGAAACTGAAGTCTGGCGCTTAAGCAAAGAAATAGAGAAACTTTTTGAACTGAGTAAGTTCTTATCTGTCTCATATTTCAATACCTGCCAAAATACAATATTATTCTGCTGAATTTCAAGGTTGTGCTCCATTCTGGCTGCTATTTTATATGACATTCTTCACTTCTTTCCATAATTTGCTTTATTTTCTATATTTTTAAAGCCAAGAATGAAACAAATTATCTGACCCTATAGATAAAGAGATAAAACCATGTGAACCAATAAAGATTGCTGACAATGAACATAATAAATCAATTTCAGAGGAAAATAGAGGAAAAATAATGACAGAATAAGAAAAGCAAGTAGCAACAAACAACAGGAAATTCAGTAGCTTTTCTCAGCAGCTTCTTGTTTGGAAAACTTCTCTTGTTAACCTAATTAATAAATTCCTGTATTAATTTATTTTTTCTGCTGTTTTTGTTTTCCAGTTTCAATAGTATTTTGATTCCTGATAATGAAATAGTAATTGATAAGTACTGTGAAAAGAATTTCACATGGCATTTAAACTTAAAGAAAGAAAAGCAAAGGAATATTACTTGATACTGCTCAAAATTAAAATTGTCTCTAAGTGATTGATATTCACTGAAAAGAGGTTTAAAAACAAGATGTTCTCTGACCTTAAATTTTTGTTAAACCATCACACCAAAATCAAAAACCTCTACTATAAATCAAATGCTTTGTGCTTCACAAAAACAATGAGTAAATAAGCATTTTGATTTTCTGCTTTTTTAACAGAATAAGCTGCTTTCTCTCCATGATGAACTGTGGAATGAAATGTCAATACTACACCCTCCCAGCAAGGCTTATAAGGCTGTAGAAAAAGAAAATGATATAGCACAATGATTGATTGCCAATAGTGACTTTTCTAATAGTGGAATAAGAGAAAATCTTTAGGGCAAGAAAAAAAAAATTATAATCCCTTCTTTCTGCTGTCCTTTACTGACGAAATAAAAATGGGAAAGAATGAACTGGTTCTATGAGAATGTCAGAGTGAGAAAAGAGGGAATCTGGGCAAAGAAAGCAGGGAGATTTTTATTTCCTGGTAGACAGTTAAAATTTGTAAAAGGATCCAGAACTCATTTGGTCTAAGACTAAAATCTATTTGAGAATGTTCAGGTATCTAAGACAAGAAAATGAGAGTGAATGTCCATAGTTTGTAGTTGCCTACATATTTTTCCTCTCTCAAATATTCGATTGATGACGGGAGTTCTAAACAAGAAATATTTCTATTTCTACTAATGGGTACTTCAGAAATATACGAAAAATATATTCTCAGAGTTCTGAAGTCTGAAACATGGGAGAAAGCTTTCAAATTATTTGAAATTCTGAGTTTAATTCTCTAGGGAAGCCAGGATGTAAAATTCCCTCGGCTGATGTGGTTAATGAAGAGTTTGTGAGTGCACCAGGCATGCATTCAGATCAAGGAAAATATAAGAACTTGTGACCTCAACATCATGGGATTCAAAAGATCAACTTTTGAAGATTATCCACCTGGGGTATACATTTGTTATTTAAGTTAACTACACACAAAGAGATTATAAAAAGAACATAATTAAAATTGAGAACTAAAAAACAAGGCTATTGGTTTCTCTACTATTTTGCAATTGGGTTTATGACAGTTCTATAGAGGTGAATGCTTCTGTTTCTGATACTATCTTTGTCAACACAGAAGAGACCTAAAGGACACAGACTAAATCTCCTTTTTCAGGGAGAAAATAAAAATTAACTAGGAGGCCATAAATTACCTCTCAAAGATACCACTCTGTGGGAGAAGTAGTGAGAGCAGAAGTCCACAAACTCTGCATCATTCTGGTAAGGTTCCTCAGCAGATGTGCATAAACCCCCACAGAAACTCCTGGGTCAGTACTGCCTTTGCAGATGTGTATGTGAGGTACATATGGCAAGAAAACCAACCAAGAGACCTTGAAGAGCTCTCAAAGGCAGATATGCAGAGAAAAGCTGAAGACTTGGTGGATTTAAAATCAACAGAATGTAAAGGTGTTAGGCTTGAGCACTAGCTTGTCAAGTGAAAAAAATTGATTTGTTACTCTTTGAAAACCAAATTTGAAACCAAGACTCTAAATGTCCTGTTGGGAATTCAGAGCTGAGAGGGATTAAATCTTTGTGTTGCCTCTCTGGTCTAAAGGCATCTTGCTCCCCCTTTCACTGAATATATCACCTGAGTCTTCCCTGAATCAAGACAGGCCGTTCAAGATTGAAATATTTCAAAATAAGTCGCCATTTTATTTTCCTTTTTATTTTTCTTGTATGTTTTGTCATTGCATTACTTTCTCTCCCTTATGCTATGGAACTAATCTGTCCAAAATCTACACCCAATTTCAGTTTTTTTAAGTTGTTAACAAGTCCCTTAAGCAAGATTAGATTTGAGTGGAGAATTAATATTTTCTCATAGCTGAATTTATACGTACATGTAGATTTTTCTTACAATGAAATTGAACCTACATCATAAACTCACAGTATAACTGATTATTTTTAGTTTTCAGAATTAATTTTATGATCCTGCTATTTTATTAGAATTGCAAATAACGAAATGTCACAAGACCAAATTTCCTGGAAGCATTGACTGAATTTTGAGTTTTGAGCACAAGTGAGGTAAATAATATGATCAGATTAAGATAATTTGAAACTGTATGGTTTGGTTTTTGTGAAAGTTTTTGCCAGACATTTTCCTGGTTATTTTCTTGGTTTTCACTAGTGAGCTACTGATTTACTCCATTGAGAAATTAAAAGCAAAATGTAAGGAGTTAAATAGGGGCTTGGTTGAAGACAGTAGGACTTTTATTCCTGAAATGAATATCACAGTGACCAACCCATAATCTCATTAACATTTGGGGAAAGGAAAAAAAAAAAAAGAAAAGGATGTTTTGCCTCTGTCTGCCCAAGAAAACCGGAAAGTTTCATGCTTAAATATGGTTGTTCCTATGAAGTACTGAAAAACTATTTTGGAAACTTTCCCATCAAAGCAGCTGTGCCCTTTTAACTTGAGTCTGACTAAGTACCCTGTTTTTAATTCTCATTGCAAGAACTACTGAATGCAAAGACATTAAAAGGAGCTTTCAAGATCTCTTGGATAAATTTAATATTTTTACATGTTAAGGTACTAATTTTTTGGTCAAAAATGTCGATTTAAATTGAATTTAATTTGTGAAGCATTTTGATAGTCAATTATAAAATTCTTTTCAGTCCTTTAGTCTTTACAAATATGTCTTAATAAATCCTGTGTCTTCTTCTATCTCTGCTTTATTTTCTGGTTTGCCTTGTTCTTTGTTTTCATGAGTTACACAAAATATTATAGATATACATATAAAAATACATATGAGAGATTGATATAAATGTATATATATGTGCATATATAAATATATATCTCCTTGTTCTGATAAAGGCATAAACATTATATGCTATCGAAAAGGAAACTTTTACAAGGAAATGTTATTTCATAGAGACAAGACAATTCTAACAAAACATGGGACGTTAGTAGAGTTTTCTAAACATATTAGGATTTTGTCACCATGTAATGAAGAATGGATCTCTTTAGTCACCACAGAAAAAGGTGCATTCTGTACACTAGTCATAGCAGTCAATGTGAACTTCAGCTAAACTATGCCAGACTATTCACTCAAAAGGAATGATTGTATCAATCAAATCACAAGCTACTGGACTCAGCTGAACTGCAGAGTTGAATACCAGGACAACGTTAAGATAAGAGGTCTGGTTGAGTGATCATCTAAGGTCCTTCCATGATTAATTTTCAATAAACTGAATTTTTTCTTAAAAACATTCTTAGTCCAAAAAGCCAAGTAAGGAGTGCTGAGAATATGAAGTTGATCTGTTAATAAAGTAATTAATAATTTAGTGATGTTTGAGAATTTAGTGTTCAATTAGGAATAGCTAGACACAAAAATTTCCATATCCTTGACTCATTTTCCTATGCAAATGGAATGAAATAGCCTTAGTGGTTAAAGTGAGACAGAAAGAACAGAACAAGGCTTTCGTCTTCAGTCATAGCCATATAAAATACCACATTGATAAAATAGAAATGAGAAAAAGAATATCAGCTATGAAGCTCTTGCTCCAGAGGACTGACTCCAGGAAATTAGAAAAACAATCTAAATGCTATTGGATCCTAATTTATTACTTTGTTTCATACATTTCAATCACAAATTTTAGCCCTTTCTCAGGGCTGATTCACTTGGAAAACAGTAACTTTCTCGCTTCTGATTTCTTAACACCTGATATATACTGATAAAAATGGATTTGAATTAATTACTTTTTAACCACAAAGAAGACCATGAAATTAAAAAATAAATATAGAATAAAAAGAAACGTGATAGAAATTCTATTCTTTGCAAGTAATCTATTCCTATATACATATTTATTGTTGAAGTACTAAGGAGTGAACTTTAAAGCAACAGAAGAATATGTGCTTGCCAGAGGGAAATACTTCTCAAATTTAATTTTGCTGTCAAAAGCATCCAAGAAGAATTAAGTGGTTTTCCTTTATTTTTTACAAAACCCTCTTTTCCCATTTCTATTTGACTTTTATGTTTTGTTTTTTTCTTTAGAAATCAAGAAGAAGTATGCAAAATTAATCCCAAAGAATAGTTACTTTGATTTTTTATGAGTCTGTATTTTATAATAATAAATACCTAGATGGGTACTGTCATATTGAAAGTGTTCTGTAATAGTTTTCCTGTGTTACTCTATAATGTACATGTTGGCAGTTTTCACATGTGGTTGCCTTATATCTCCTGAAGCAAAGAGTAACTTCTAGCTTGCTTCTCATCTAGGTAACTGCAGACTGAGAAAATGGAAAAAAGTAACTACTACTTTCAGAGAAATTCTGTGCAAGATTAATCAGTGCTAACACTGATGTTGTTTTTTGGAAAACTGGTTACTGGAGCTGTCAGAAAATTTTAATTTCAAATACTCTGTCTTTAAACAGATTTTTTCAAGGGTAGAGATCACTTAGACAATCTCAAGTAGATTAGTAATTGAAAATGTTTAATTAAGTTAAATGTTGCATTGAAATATTTAACCACCACATCAGGGAATCATGTGTCTCTTACAGATATTAGTTATATTAGTTATGACTGTTATTTGAATAAATGTTCTAGTTACCTCAAGTATGATCAATATCAGGCACCAGAAAATTGCTTCAATGGATGCTATTTCTTGGAGGCTGCTCTTTCTATCAATAAAATTTTATAGATTTCATTTCTCCACAGAAATTTCTCAAAATCAGCATATATAGTAAACCGGGAAAAAGTAAAACTATTGGTAATAAGATTAACACATTGTTATGGTGTGGGAATGCTTTTATGTTAAGGATTATTCATCTGAAACTGCTGCTTGGAAAAAATGTTTAGCTGGAGGGAAATGTAAGAACTTATACAATTATGAATGCTATGGTAAATGTAGGTAAAATTGCTTGGGTTTTTGTTTTTTTTTTTTTTTTTTGTAAACTGAGTGTAGTATTGAAATCAAAAGGAAGTTATTATACTGAAATCAAAAATAAGCCTTTCTTTTCCCAGAAGAGAGACTTTTTGCAAATGAAGTTTTTAAACACATCAATTGTAAGGTTGTTTCAGCTGTGGCTATTGTATATGATGACTTGAATTTAAATTCTAGGTCAGGAAATTTCTAGAAATCTTTCTACTGATTGCTGTGAAGATAACATGTGATTTAAAAAATATATAATATTTCCATTATCTGTTCTTATCCTCTAATCTTACATTAGCAGACACTCCCAGACAAGTGGCTTGTTGCACCTAGGATCTGGCCTGGTTTACTTGGAGCAACCTGTCTACCAGAAATCACATTGAGAGGTAAATTACAAAATCCTTATAGGAAATGAAATGATGGTAGTTGTGGAGATGTCACTACTTGGCTGGGTTGGGTATATCAATGAGTGGCCTTCATTCGCCACATGTAACCCACCTAATAGCGTGTGGCAGCTGTGAACACAGAAGACACAATTCCCCACATGATTTCTTTCAAACCCATCTGAAAAATTTACCTGAATGTAAAGCTCTGTCCTTCTTGCAACAGCATCATGCCATGTGCTACTGCTTCTCTTCAGTTAATCTACATTATGCCTTCTTGTGGGCGTATTCTACTTGCTTCAGATCATTTCTTGAAGTGATAAATAGGTCTCACTTTAAAACTGAGCATGGACGTGTCTTCTTGAACATTTTTTTGCCTCTTACTTTCTGTACCACAGATGAAGCTATAAATGATCTGGCTTATTTCCATTGCCTGACAGACTGAAGCTGGACTGGCAATGCCACTAGCCACTAACAATATGTAAGACTGAAAGCCATAATAATACACAGCAAAACAGATGAAAATCGGTAGCATATCTGCATCAATTTCTAATTTTTCTCATTGAAAATCAAATTTTAAAGAAGTTCTTATAGTAAAGTCTAAGAAAAAAATATGGGATGAGAGGGAAATAGCAGACACACAAATTCTTTTCACTGTTATTTCTATATTCTAGGGTTTTAGTTTCACAGCTATTTCTGTGCACCTAGTTAGACAGAGCTGCCAGGAACTGATCTTTCATGAAACACAGATATGAGGAACCCTTGCCAAAGACTCCAAGTGATTAATGCACATGGGACTATTTCATAAGCAAATGCAAATTATGATCTATTTTGATGGCATGTCAGATGATTTCTCCAAAGTTGTCTTCATATCTTAATTTTCTGTCTTACTAAAAGAAAACTGTTGTTTAAAGGAAACAAACTCCAAATGCTCTAAATTCTGGTGTTCTTAGCTGTGTCATACTGACAAATTGTGATTATAATTTTTCATGTAGTTGTTTGATAAACATCCTTGCTGCTCTTATGCACTGATATGTGGATTTAGAGATTATAAAGATCAATTACTTATAGTGCAAATGTTACAAAATCATATAGCAAGCTTCATCTTTTAAAATTTTCCATTCCTTTTTGATATATTTATAAAAGAACCTTGACTTTAAATATTTGGACTCAGACTGAGTAAAAGGTTAAATGCTAAATGTTATACACATTACAGTAAACCAAAAAAAACCAAAAAACCCTCCCCAATAATTTCAGATTTTATCCAAAACTGTATGTACTTTGGGCAGGATTCATAAAGGGTCTATGAGTCAGGCAAGATAGGCCAAATGAATCATCCCATCTATGCTTCCTACATGAACAACCTGGGGAAAACAACTCTTGGTGGGATTGATCTGGCACTGAGAGCTTCCCAGATGAGTATGCTAATTTAGAAATGCCTCCTTCTTTCCTCTAATGAGGCAGGATTTGTAGACAACAGCTTTAAAGTAAGTGCCAATTTTTAGCTGTCTATATTCAGGAGAAAAAAACAAAGCAAAAATAAGTACCATTTAAAGTTATAAACTGCATATCTTCATGCAAAATTTGTCCTCCTTAATATCAGGGTACTCATGGAATAAAATCTTTCCTAAACTCTGTAAATATTTACCTCTTAGATTATTGGCTTAAGAGGGAAGATGGTTATGGTTTGGTTTGGTTTTTCTTACCTTCGAAGTAAGCAATCAATTCAGATTCATTCAGTTTATTAATTTTTAAAATAAAATTAATTATCATATTTACCCATCATAAAATTATTTTCACCCAATTATACCAAACAATCATACCTTACAGAAAACATTAGTTACTTGCAGACTTGAAGGAAAACTGTTATGAGACTATATAGGATAGAAGAATAGAAGTACAGAGCACCTTAAGACAAAAAAAACCCTCCACTTGTGTCACTTAAAACTTTCAGGTAGGTGAGCCAAAAAGGCAAGAAGCCAAGACTGAAGAAGTCAGAAAAAGGCAGAACAGAGGGTATGGATAAGAAAAGTTACAGCAAATATAGCCTGAAGATTAATTTACAGAACACCTCTTACTTCAAAAGAATCAGCCAGAGGACTTCATTGGCCAGCCCTGTAAAAATGCAGGTAGGCTCTCACAGCAAGGGGAAAACGACTCTAAATTTACCAGACCTAGAAAACACCTGCAGAAACATAAATTCTCACTATCGTACTGCTCTGAAGTCGTTTATGTACGAAAATGTGCCTGTTTGCTTTTTCTTACAACACAGGAAAAAAAGAGATTACCCATTTCTTTGGAGCTTTAAAAAGGACATGAGGCCAGATGACAGTGTATCATTGAAAAAGCAATTTAAAGTGTTTCCTTTTGGGTAGCAATGCTGGGATGCTATCTGGGATATGTTTTCCTTCCAGGAAAGTGATAGGCAGCAGATCAATGGATCAAAAGCTGAGTCTAAGGAAAAACTAAAAAAGAGGTGAGAATTGACTGAGTGGGGAAAAAGCAACCAGCAGAGATCCTGCCCTGAAATCAGTATGGCTCAAATGAGCATCCCCATGCTGCAGTAATTACTGACCTTGCTTCTCAGCATGCAGCTGCCTTCACTAAAAATGAATAAAACAGAGGTGCCTGAGCTAGAGAGATGCTTTCACTTAAGTGAAATGAAAAGGGGCAGATGCAGGTCCCACAGTCAAGACACCCTGCAGCTCCTTTCAGACCCTCTCTGTGTCACCTGCATGTGGCCAGATGCTTGGGTGCTAGCTGTTTTAAGATAAGCAGCCAGGGAAATTTCCCTAATGCTGCTCCAGAAAAACCTTGGTGACAAAGAGAAAATTGTTGCTTTTTTGTTTAGAGCAATATGAAATGTGAGATATATAAAAGCTTATATTTACTTTAAGGTTGCTGATGCTGATTTAAATCGCTTGTTCCCACACATGGATGGACTGCAAGCACCTTAAGAAGAGAAAGAGATTGCATTCCCTGTATATAAGTCCTAGGAAACAATTTTATTGAATATTCATGCCCCTTTTCTTATACACTACATGGATGCCGTATAAAGGGCTAAGGTAGATGGGTTGCTTTGCAGTACCTCTTTTTTTTTTTTTCTGCAAAACGAATAGTGATTAGAGTGTTTTTATGCCAATTTCAATTAGTTTTTTGAAGAACCATTGTTCTGTTGATATTAAAAAGGAAAAATAAGCTGTCTAATCTCATCCTGTGCAAGGAAATTACTTTTATTTTACTAAATTACATGCATACGCAATGTGTTTAATGCAGAAAAAGAGATGTCTTAATAGCATAATACATATTGTATTTGTATTAGATGCAAACAGCTGCTTGAGAAACTAATAGAATAGAGAGGATAATACTCTTTAATGCCTTTCTGATGGATTCCACAAATCCCCTTTGATATCTTGATGTGAGAAGAAGTTTACATGATGCTGCAGGTTGCTTTGGCAGAAATTTCTGTACAAAGGCCTTTGCCTTCCTCACACTCCGTTTGAGGTTGGATGTGACCCCTGACGTTCACATTTTCCAACCCCACTGCTCAAGTAGGGTCACCTAGGTCTGATTGCACATGATCTTTTCCAGGCAATTTTTTAATATCTCCAAGGATGGAGACCTTTGCAATCTCTGTGGGCAGCCTGTACTCATGTGCAGTCACCCTCCTAGCAGCTGGGATTCCTGAAGGTCAGATGGAGCTTTCTGTATTTCAGTTTTTGCCCACTGCCTCTTAATCTGTGACTGGGCTCCACTGCAAAGCATCTGGCTCCATCCTCTTAAACACTTCTTTTCATGTGTTAGTATGCTCTGACAAGGCTTGCTTCGAGCCTTCTCCTCTCCAGGCTGAATAGCCCCATCTCTCTCAGCCTTTCCTTACAGGAGAGATTCTCCAGCCTCTTAATCACTTTCACAGCCCTTCATTGGATCTTTCCTGTTGCTTCATATGTCTTGTGCTGAGGAGCCCAAACTGAGCACAGCACTCCAGCTATGGCTCCTCCAGTGCTGAGCAGAAGGGAAGAAGCACCTCTCTCAATCAGTGACAGCCCAGGCCTTTTAGCACAAAGCTAATTAGAACCTTAGAGCTAGCTGATCAATCCTTCATAAATGCCTAGATTACACTGCCTTTTATTGTATTTATGTTTTAGGGACAGGGAGGTTATGACCAATGCAAACTACTTAAAGCATGGACTTAAATTTTTTTAAGATTCCTTGGTTGAGAATAAACATCCCCTCAACCTGTCTCCTTTGTGCTTCTTTCCCATGTGTCATCCCAGGAGAGAAGCAATAAATAGGCAAAGAAGGACTTTTATAAAAGTCCTTATTTTTTTTTTTTAAAGTTATTATTTTCTCTGGATGCTTGCAGATAAATTAAACACAAAGCAGGTGAAGCACATCCAGAAACCTTGTCACTCTCCTGCAGATCTAGGAACTGTCATGATCTTTGTAGTAGTTAAAAGCCATGGTAAGCCCACATGCTGATACACTGCAGCTTGTACATGAATTAAATGTCAATTGGTAGTCTAGATTCATTAGAAGAGCTATTAACTACATGTTTTTAAATCTCTCCAGTTCATTTTCAATGATAAAAATCCCATCTCTCAGTTTACTCCATTAATACAATAAAATTCTAACTTGTACTGGCAACTCATATACAGGTTTTAATAAGGTAATTTGTTAAGGAATATTTTTAAAATATTAAAACTCTACAGGTGCAACAGAACAATGAGAAGCAAGGCTTTTTGCTTTTCCTGAACTCAGGCTGTTACATGTTTTTACAAAGGAATTGTCATCAAATGATGTATTGTGTGTTCATTATACAGTTCACTATAATTACGATCTCAATTAAACCTCAAAAATTGTTACTGTCAGTTTAGGATGAAGCTGTAAAGACAGTTTGCAGTGCAATGTATTTCATTATTATTAAAGACTGGTTAATCATAGCCAGCTGCATTTGATTAGTCTGGAAATCTCACACATTTGGGAACATGTCACCAAGTAGATTCAAGTAATTTTGGGGTTGTTTTTGCAGTTACGTTTTAACTGTCAATGTGGAAAGAGCAATCTTAAATGTCTTTCATCTTTCATTGTCCTTGTCTAAAACATCATGACCAGATTAGATCTTCTCTTAAACATTTTTAATGCAATTTGAAACTTTTTATAATGAGATTGGATTGCTGTATTGTTTTCACTAAAAATACACTTCTATAGTTTTGGAAGTAAGGAAAAAGTGTCAGCTTCACATCCTCAAACTAGACCTCAGACTCAGAAACTTCCATTTGAAATTCTGTCTTGTAGTATTAGCAGATAAAGTTCTTAATTTATAGAAATAAGACATCTTTCTCTAGATTTTCAAATTCATAGCCTTTGAGTTTGATATACAAAACTCAAGTTGATACAACAGTGTAATGATTTGCTATCTATGAAAATATATAGACTATAATCTAATCACAAATCTCTATGAAATAATAGATCAACCTTTACTCTTTAGTTGGTTGGTCCAATTGGAATTCTGAATTGAGTACTTGAATTGCTGGAGGGCTGTACTTACAAGAATTAGAGCAGAACAGATTCAATATAATAATCTTAAGTTTCAGTATTATTAGACTTAATAAATAATAATAAAATAAATAAAAGTAGAAAAAAAAATTCATATCACAAATCTTTCTGATCTCAGGGAGCAGGATTATTTCAGTCATTGTGTTTGACCTCCCTGGTAGATTCATGACTGGTTTGTCATGAAGGTCTCATGCCCCTGACACATACCAAGAACTGTTTCTCTGTTAACTTTACTCTGCAAGTTTTGAGTTTGTATCATTTAACATTAATTACAAAAATATATTACAAAAATAACAAAAAAAGTTATTTTGTGTTTTCCAATTAATTCCTTAACTTGTAAGTCAACTAGAGGTCTTTGTGTCTGGGAGAATGAGAAAAGCATGGGCTGGAACTATGCAAAATTATTATAAATATTCTCTCAAAAAGTAATTATTTAAGAAAAAAGTCATAAAAATTTAGTTGAACAGTATGAAAAGGCAGTACATATTTCAAATTGATTTCCATTGTTACTTGAAAGCTTAATTAAACAGACTGTTCCTGTGAATGCTGTGTCACTGCTATTGTCATAAGCAATTCTAAATGTAATATAAATTAATTTTCACTTTTTCACATTTACTTTATAAACAAAAGCAGGCACTTGAGAAAATAGCATCCATTTGCCAGCTACAGAACTTTACTTGAATTTCCTGTGTTACACTCAATGTAGCTATGTACCATGCATATGTGAATATACGTAAGAAAGTGAGAGTCTGAAGTGACTGAGAATAGGAGGTGGAGAATGGAATTAGAAACAAAGTAATGTCAGGAAAGAGGTGATTGAACAGAGCCTGTATATATTCATGAGTATTTGAAGTAAAAATGAGTATTTAAGGTGATAAACCTGAATCTGACAAGCTGCATGGGAATATGAATAGTTCCTTAAAGAAGTCAGGACATTTAGACTTAAGGTAAGACTTAGTGTTTACTTCTGTCCCACAATACCTTACATAAAGTCTTGAAAAATCGATCTGTAAAATTCTAACTGCATTATAAAAATGGAATTTCTTAGATGATTTTGCTTGGTAAGCCACAGAACCAAATACTCCGGCATTCATCAGTATTCAGAATCTTGAATTTTGATGTCACTCTGAATCTGTGTTTAACAGCTGGACTCAACAGTTTCCGCTCAAGTGAGAATTAGATCAGGAGTTCTTCCTTTTTCCAAAGTTCCCAGTGGTAGACTTGTTCATAAAGACACATAAGAGATCTTACACTAATTTAATTTCAAAAGTGGCTTGTCTTTTTGCATCTGACTCTTTGTTCTGCTCACTTTCAATTCTCTTCAAATTTATAATTGCAGTTGCTTATAACTGTGGCAAAAGTCACAAGGTTTCTCTCCTGGTTTTCTTGTTTTGCTACATACATGAATTATTATGGCAGTTTTTGTAAAGTGATAGACACTAATAAAGACTGATTTCAGTGTGTTTATTTTGGTGGTTAGTTTTTCCACTGTTGTTAAAATAAACTCACCTGATAGTTTTGAAGTTCAGGGCATTTTAGTTGTTGTCTAGTATTTTAGATAAAACCTAAATTTATGTTGCAGAGAAGAAAATATCCTCAGTTCTTAAGTGTGAAATGTTATTCAGTTAGTATCACAGCAGTGAAGGACTCTGTGTCACATCCCCTTTAAAAAGAAGAAGCTAGATTTCTATCAGTTTTCTATCTTACTTTCAGTAAGAAAGATTGTTTCAAAGTATAAGTTTATATTTATCAGTTTTCATGAGAATATGTGTATTATCATATGCAAAACACAATAGCAAAAGTATCTTCATCACAGCATCAAGGCCAGGAATTTCAATACTTGTTCAAAATTGAAATCTAAGATATAATCCAAAGATTTTTATTAGGAGCATTCCATATTCCGTATAATGACTATAGCATGGTCACTACACTTTGTCCCACCACACACAACAAACCCAGTAAGGTGTTTGACAGAAATAGAAGTAATATTGCTGATAGCCCCATAATAAAAAATTATGCTCCTAATAAAAGTGCAATTTTGTAGTCAAATATCATACTTCAAACCTTGCAATAAATATCTTTGTGTGTGTAATTCAGGGATTTCATGGTAGTTCAAATACTATTTTCCTGAAGGACACTTAAAGATAAGCGGTTAAAAAGCATGCATGAGGATAATGAGCAATAGGAATGAAAAGATAATACCATATTTTTCATTCTTCAATGGACTTCAAATATAATAATTATTTTCATACTCAGATATAAACCAATAAAGCTTTTTAAATGCCATTAGGTACACTTGACTCCTTTTAAACTTTGTGTAATGATTATAGTTCTCAGACTTATTTCTAGAGTTAACAGGTTTCAATTTCATAGTAGTATGTTTGCCCACAAATGAAGTAGAAATTAATGCAACTTCATCACTGCAGATGATTCAAAGTTGTATTGCAATTCAAGAATCCACAGTTATAATGGAAATGACTGGAAAAAACATTGCAAACCTTTGCAAATATATTTATAATATTTTCTAGTCCATTCTAACTCATTTCTAATCCAAAATATCTCATTTGCCACTTTACAGAAAATAAAGGGTAACTAAACGATCCTTTTTGTTATTCATAAGGTATCTGCAAGAAAAATATGTAATAATTTCCCTTTACTTATGTCTTTCTGTGAACATAACTAAATCTAAATGATTATTGAAGACTTTTTTCACAATTATTAGTGTGGAATTTGTAGAAATACTCATTTTAATTCTGCTATAGATTTACTTCATTTATCCTAAGTGTTTCAAAAGAAGAATCCAATTTATGAATCCCTTTTCCTAATCCTGTAGAACTGGAGTGAGAGGAATAAAATTTATTGACATATTGTGAGTGATTTATGGCTTATGTCTTCTGTACTGTATAGAAAACAAGTGAAAGTGTTTGACCTCTTTGAACTAGCCCTGATGAAGTTTTCAGGGGGCCAGCATTTTAGGGACTGCTGTAATCCTGAAAATGAGCAGGACTAGTGCATCCCTCAGAAGCCATCAGTCCTGGTTGGAATGCAATGAGAACAGCTGGAGGCAGGAAATGAAGATTCCAATCTCAGCCTTTTTTTAAATTAAAATCTGGCAGCTATAATGCTAACCCACTTTTCAAAGAAAAAGGGTGACAAAATTAATTAACCTAATGGTACTTTGTCTCTTCCTTTTTTCTGCATGTTGGTGGCCCTGAAGAATCTATAAAATGTAATATTAGTGCTGAGTTGCCATTGCTTTGCAGATGGAAGACCTTGGGGAATTCTTTGTCCATGCTGGCCATTCAAACTGCAGATGCAGGGGCAGGAGGAAGTTGTTTGATGGCAGATGTCCCCAGCATGACCCCACACCAGCTCCTTCTGCAGAACAGCATTCCCTGATAGACAAGAGCAAGTGACACTCTTGCTGGGGGTGAGATTTTCCATTCACTCCTGCTGATCACATTATTGCACACTTTTGTCTTGTTACTGCTGTTTAAGCGGGGATAAATTGTGCCTGTACGTTTCTATCACTCTTGTTGGTCCTGCAAACTGATATCCACAGATGTCCATGAAAGACAGGATTGCAGTTGTGTAAGATTAGGAGGTGGCAAGACAGTGCTAAAGACTGATAAAGAAATTACTTAATATCAACTTTCTGATACTTGCAAACATATTCTGATATAACTTCTTTATATACAATTGTAAACATAATGTATTGCAGCTTTTTATAATTCTCTAGTGTCCTGTTTACAAACCCAAACTATTTTTAACTCTCTAATTCTTCCCCATTCAATTAATTTTTCTCATGGATGAGTGATGTAAAAATAACCAATTTGGGAAAAAAAAATTAAAAAATTTCCTCCGTTACTGCAATGTGGTTTTGCTATCACAGAATTACTTGCAGTAACAAGGATACTGATGACATTTCACACTATTATTCACGCTTGCATGGTTTAGAGAGGAAATAGATAGTTTGTACCCAAAACACACTCTTTGCTAATGGATCTCTAGTTCGCACTTTCTCTCACACAGACAATCATACTTGTAACTGTGGGATCTACAGATGTTGATAGAAGTTGTTCTTTCTTAGAGGAAAAGCACTGCTGCCTTTAGAAGCAGTTGGATTCAGCACAGAGTTGACCAAACAAGTGAAGCCGTCTGTCTGCATTCACCACCATCAGACCAAGGCAGAGCCCCACTGATAATTTTGGGTGGGCATTGGCAGAGAGCTGCATGAGCAGAACCACAGTAGATTGCTGCTTCAGCTGAATTCAGCCCCCCACTCTGTTTCTGGGCATAACCTGAAGGTGCACATTACTCCTTCCCCATGGAAGCTTCCTTGCCATGGGCATTCCAGCACACCTTCCTACTGCATCCACTTCCAGTTCTGTCTGCTCCTTTACAGGAGTACTGTAAGTGAAATTAGGGCAATTATCCACTAACTTTTTTTTTTATACCAGTTTCCATCCAAGGACAGAACATTCATCTATCTTAAAATTGTGCATTTTTACTGGGTAAAGTGGGAAGCTCAGCATGGGAGGCAGCCAAGAAGCCCATCCAGTATAGTCTGTGTATCTGCCTGATTGGAGGAAAGTTTTATGCTCCTTTTGTGAGATAAATTATTTTCCATCTCCGTCATTTATTATAATTTTTACTTTTCTTTTATTGTGGAGAATATAATAAGCTTTAAACATTCTTTTCCTTTGAAGAATAATTGGAGTTTTACTGTGAGAACTGGGCTGTTACTATTATTATATGCATCTCTCTGTTCAACAGGTAAATTTTTAAACTAACCCATAATATCAATGGAAACTGCTAATGAACACCTCAATATGTGAATAATCCCCTTTCATTTCAAATAACAGAAAATTTTCACTTTACAATAAGAAGCATTACTATTACTTCAAGGTCAAAAATACATTATGAATAGGTACATTTGAAAATGCACTTTCTTGAGGTTGGTGGCTGGATGAGTTTTAACTTCTCTGGTACATTTCCTGATAATAGAAAATCAGAAAATAAAATTACATACTAAAAAAGGTTTTATCTCCTACTTCAGGCCTATTTTAAAATAATCCAATTTATTTAAAAAGCAAATAAAGGAACAGACAAAAAGCCAGACAAAACTTTCAATCTGAGGCTTTTTTTGGGCAATTCCTAAATTAAATGTCATTGTGAAGAACTTCAGTTTGCTTGATGTGTGCTTGCACCAACACTCAACCTTTGGGATATTCAGAAACGTTTTATGTAATACCTGGAAAACAAGAGTTTAATCACAAAGTGGTGTCTAGAGTATGAAGAGTCCTTCAGTAGACCTTATAGTGAGCTGATGCTGAGATACAAGAGGTCATAATGTGTTTTGTTTTGTTATATGGAAAGTAGTATGAAGGAAAAAATTTCCTCTTTCTTTAAAAAGGCAATTTTAAATAAAGGATGAATCCTGAGCCAAACCATTAGAGGGATGCACCTAAAGATTAAAATTTTAATTGTGTTTAGAACACTTTAACAGACCCAATAATGTCACAATATACCAAGACTAGACTGGAAGCAAGACCAGCTATAATAACATTTAAAGGAAAAATACAAACAAAAGGAAGAGGGTGTTTATAGCAATAAACTAAAGCTAGGAACTCAGGAAACTGATTAACTTTCTAGAAAAGCATAAGGATATCTGTAGAACGATTTAAGGATAAAATATATTTCAAAGAGTGTGAAAAACAGAAACTGAAGTAAGTTGTATTGATCGCATTTTTGCTTGATTAAGGGGTACATTTTTTGACAGATAAATCAAATCTAGCTGACCAATGAGATTTGGCAAACTCTACCCTTTCATTTCAATTACATGACAGGATAAAGCATTCAGAAATAGATATTATGATAGAAGATGTCAGTAGAGTGTTTCATTCATACCATATGATGAATTATTTTCTATGGTTTTAGAGGTTTTAACAACAGTTATAAGAGCTAGACATATTTATATGAGGATTTCTAGTATAATTGGAACACTTTCACTTACACGCTTCAGGAAGAATCCCTCATCAACATTACATTACTTTACTTTAAATAGCCACTATTGATAAAAGATGATTGTGACAATCAAATTAGTTATATCTGTCAGCTTATCATAAACCCTGAAGTAAAGTGTGGACAAATGGATAATAAGAATTTGTTAATAAAGATTTAAAAGAAAGTAATGTAGTTAGTGCCAGTAGGCATAAGTGTATGGAAAACAGATCTTGTCAAACCAATATCTTTATACCTTCCTATTGCTGAAAATAAACCAAATTATCTATGGAAAACAAAAAACAAAAAACCAAATCAAACAAACAACATCAAAAACAACAAAACACACGCAAAAAAACCAAGCAGCAAGCTGTGGATACAGACTAAAACTGAGGCTTCCTTGTATTGGTTGTAGAAAGTTGTTAGCCTGATGCATGCAGGATGCCTACCTGAACAGAAGATCCTTCAGGAGTCATCAACCAAAGGAGCAACTCTTAAGATATTCTATCTTCTTTGCCTCTGTTTTCCTCAGCCTTCCCAGGTAAGGAAGGAGCCTGGAACTATTCTCTGAAGGTTTCTTATAATGGTTACATTTTCAGGGGGGATAAAGTATTGCACATACAATTTGTGGAGGTAGAAGCAGTCAGAGTACCTGTATTTTTTAGTGTTTCCCTCTCACATAGGAATTCTTTATATAGACTGGAAGTTACCTATTAAATAGGTCTTTGGGAAACTGAGATTTCAGGAACAAGCCACAAGAACAGCTGACAGACTGGAAAGATGCTTGAGACTTTGAGAAGTCATTCAGTGAATGTCAAATCTTAGCAAATATTTATGGGTTATTTGATAACCCCTCATACATGCCTAGCGAGAAAATAGGATTTTGATACTGGAGAGTAGATGTCCCATGGTTGCAAATTAGTGTAAAAGAGTTCAGACTGAAGACATAAAAAGACATAATTTTTCAATGACAAGAGTTATAATAATAACTACTTAGCAAGGACTATAGCCTTCTTTCCATTGCTTTTTTTAAAGGATGATATACTTTCATTCAAAATATATTTTATACAAAAGGAAATTAGGCCAATGTAATTCTAAAGCCAGAAAATTTATGTTAGAGCAGCTGGTTGTGATTCAGCTCACAGGTTTGATACAGAGGCTCTTACTATCACCACAGGTTATATGTCATAAACAGCTGCACAAGTATTGCCAAGAACACTCTCATATTTTGAGAGCCCATTAGCTGCCCAGACTTTCAGAGCTATTCTCCAGCTGGAAAGCATAAGCTTGGGGATGAAATTCAGAGCATGCTATGACTAATTTCTAAGGTGGAATTTCATTAAGAGGTAACAACCTGGGAGCAAGGATACAATTACCCCATACCTTCAGGTGTCTAACTGAGGTATTGTATCTTTGCAGGCACCGACTGTACACTGCGCTCCTGTCATCTGCCTTGGGAGAAAACTTGTCACAACTACCTTAATTATTCCACCTACATCTTAGAAAACAAGACATCTAAATTTCTGTGCTCTGAACTACACCAAATGTAGGTGGCTACAGTAGGGGCATTAATGTCTTCCATTGTAGGTGGCTGTAAGCACCAAGTGAAAAGAAAAAGGAATAAAGAGTTGTGTCATCAGAACATGTCAAAGGAACATGCAGAAGCACCGTGACTTACACTGGAAGTCAGCCATGAGGAGATATGTAAAAGCACAAATGAAACGAAAATCCTAAACACTTTTGACTTACAAAAGGATTCAAGTAATAATCCACATCTTGACACCATGGATTTCTGCAGTCCAATTACCTCACTTCTCTGCAAATCCCAAAATTAGGACTCAGATTACAGTTTAGGTCACAGACATAACTTCATTTTTGGCCACAACTCACTGTGCCTTGCTTACCTTTGGGCAGTTTAGAGCTGTTCATATCTCTCAAGTGAGCTGAGGAATGCTAGTGTATATATATGTGTGTGTGTGTATATATATATTCCTCTGAAGAAGAGCCTTTTGAACTGCCCTCAAATATGAAAATGACAAAAAGTAAGGGAAGTCTTATAGTCCTGTTGTGGAGAGAAAAACATGGTCAAGACACACTCCTAAGCTTACATTTCTAAGCAGCTTATCTAATTTTGTTAGGCAAATAAAAATTTTATTTCGTTGATGTGCATATGTAATTCCTACTGGTGCTAATAAGAATTATTTGCACAATTCAATAGAATAAGCCATATCATTTAAGGGATATTTGGAGGGGACTTCAAAGAAAGCATTAAATAGTTGATATGAAGTGGTAAGTCTATGAAAAGTCTGAATGAAGAGCAATCAATTTTTTAAATTATCTTGAATTTTCTACTATATGCCAACATTTCTAGTCTACAGAAGTCCAGTACATAGATTTTTAATCAAACTTTAGTAATATAAAATGACAAAAAGTAAGAACATTAATGTATTTAAGACCTAATGAAGTATGGTCGTAAAAAAGGAAGTTGTTAGATTATTTTTTGTAGAAAACTGTAAAAGACAAAAAATATGAGCTTTTAATATCAATCTTCTTTGCTATAAAAGGAATTATTAAGCCCTAGGTAAACCAGAAAGAAAGAAAGAAAGAATATCAGACAGACAGATTAACAGAGTAGGTTTTATTTTTCCATTGCATTTCTTCTTTCACCCTTTAGGTATAGAATTTTGATTTATTATGGACTCAGTCATATACATGTAATGTCTACAGCACTAGCAATTTCAAATCTTGGACTGCAAATGAGTAAAGGCTTATGCTCTCCTCTTTCTGGCTGCAGTAAGGGTCCATGATGGGATGATATAGAACACCATGAAGCAGAGCCACAGCATTCCTGGCACCCAAGCTGTAGGTTTAATTCTTCATTAATACTCCTAGTACCCAGGACCTGCATGATGGGTGTACCAGTTCCATGCAAACTGACAAGCCTTGAAAGAATCTGAAGAGACAAATTCACCATTTCTTGGTATTTGGGGCACAGATGTTTGCATCTGTCTCACTGTCTACAATCTCCTGTCAGTAGAACAATCCTGGGGAGAAATCAGTTCCATCCTAAAGTAAAGGTCTACAACAGACCAGATTAATTGGCAATTAAAAATCTCCATTATATTTTGTTGAGTGTAGAAATTGGAATCCAAATAGCCTAGACAATTGACTGAAGGTAGGTATGGAGACCCCCACCCTCAGTTTATCCATTGATGTAGAAGCTGGTTTGATCTCCAGTGATAGAGACTGTAACAATCACTTTAGTCAATGTTTTCCTGCATTCATAACAATTTTAAAAGCATTTTTAATTACAAGCTGTAAATTAAACCAAATAATCTAATGCCATTTGTCACAGAAAAATAGAAGAAAATAGTTTTTATATTTTAGATCTTTTTTCATATACATGAAGAAAGGCACATCTCATTTTGCTTTTGCCTTCTCCAAGTTAAATAAAACCAGTATTCTTGATACTTACCTGTCATGCTTTCTATGTCTGTGCTCAGTCCAAACAATATTCATTTGAGAAAAGATTTTTTGCTGTAGCATCTAAGGATGGCTGTGATATTCCAACTGAGACCTTATCACAGTAACATAGACACCAGAGAAAATCTACTTCAAATGTCATAGGCACAAATTTTCTGCATGGAAATTGCTTTTTTTCCCTCTCTACACTCCCTGGTCTTGAACAGCAAAAAGGTTACTCATCCTTGTTCTCTTTATAAATCAGATTGTTTTGTAGGTATTTTTTTCAGGCAATATCCTATCCTGCTTTTTCCTGCCTGTATGTAATACCTTCCACTAGAAAAACAGCATGTTTCTTTCTGATCCCATCTAAAATCTGACAAGATTTCTTTGAATTTCATGATAATAGTTACATGTTCTTGCCTTTGTGGGCCTTCATACTTAATGAGCATACTTTCTGTTCACTTCTCTAGGTCATTCATACAAATATTTTATAGTTTTATATTCTACAGAAACCTTTTGGAGAGTAGAAGCTGCTGAGGTTTCCATTTACATGTGGTATTTTTATCTAAACAATGTTTTTCCATATTTCTTCCTGGAAAGGCACCTGTGTTGAAAACCTTACTGGAACTGCAATTAGACATGTGATGTTCCTCCCATATGCATAAGACCTTTACCGTTTGTAGGAGGAAATGAAGCTACTTAGGCATGATTCATTCCAGAGACACAAAGGTTGGTGGTTATTCATTCCTCTGTTTACTCAGTGTGATCACAGATTGCTTGCTTATTGGTTCCCTGGTTTTTTAAGCAGCAGGAATTAGGGCATCTGCAATTTTCAAGAACTTCTTTTATAAAGCAATGCACCACTTTTGCCTTTTGCTATTTTTTCATAACCATCTGTCATAACTTCTCAGATGCAACCAAACAGTGAGCTTTTATTTATGAATTCTTTCAGTGCTCTGAGGAAAAAAAAAGTCAGATGAAGGCAGTTTGAAAACATCTGATTAAGTCAAGTATCAATTTGTTCCTTGCTACACCAGGCTGAAATCTTGATCCTTCATGCCTGATATTAACTATGATAGCAAATGAGCTTTTTAGCGAGAGTGGAAAAAGTCATTAAGTGTTTAGAAATTTTCAGCATTGCATGCCAATCACTTTCAATCTCTTCAGGAGCAGACTAATGATCTCTCTTTTTTTCCATCCTGCTTCTGGAGTACTTTCTTGTAACTGGTTTCTGTTGGAATTAATTTTCTCCACGATTTTCCTTTTCTGACTTTGTTTTTCTAACCCAAAGTTTAATTGTAATGCTGCTTTTTTGCACCCATCCTGAGTAAATTTGACCTGGGGTCGGTTTTCTACACTGTTCACCTTGTGATTAAAGTGACAATGAGATTGCTTAGAGTTGCTCAGCTCAGTGTCCTTGATACTCTTGTAAGTTACTAAACTCTTTCACAAATTCTACTAATACAAGCCATTTAAAAGTTCTCTTCTTCTAATTCTCTTATTTCATTGGAGTCTGCCTTTCTGAAAGCTTTTGTTTTCATTCTGGCCTTTTTTGTGCACTCGGTTCAGGTCATGAAGTTACAAGGCTATGTTCACCCATACCCAAGAGATCTTTTAATCTGATGGCCTCAGAATTCTTTCCCCGTGGTTGAAATAATTTGTAGATTTTCTCAATTATGAATGTCCTACAGCTTTGCTACTAATTGGAAGAACTTGCAAAGCAGTCAGGGTCAAGATATGTCCTTGTTTCTGTTTGTTATTAAAATTTCCAGTGATAATTAATCTTTTAAGGGTTTTAAAGGATCAAAATGGCATTACCTACTCTGGTTTACACTTGCAGGAAATATTTCTGTTTGACGTTTTTCAGTGACTAGTTCTATATTTTGTGACACTTCACCACTTGAACATCTTTTATTTCAATATCTTTGTTTTTCCGTTTTAGGGCCAGATATGAGCCTCAGATACAGCTGAGAATTCAATCTTTTGAAATAACCATCCCTGTAACTCTCATATCCTTTCAAAATACACTTATTTCTACCCAATCCCTTTGTTTTTCCTGTGTTACCATCTTGCCTCTAACTACTTGTTCAGCACAATGAACCTGTGGCTGTCTGTGTGTGTTTACATGTCCAGGCCTGCACTTACTCGAATATTGAACTTAACAGAGTGATTTTGCTTTAGGAGCCTAATTAATAACAGACAAAGGAGTGTTTGATCTCTAGAATTAAAAGTGTGAACTAAGCTACCCATTATATGAGGATTTAAAAACCTTTGGGGACAGCTGGCAGATCCATGGGAGCAGTGTAGTGACTGCAGCAACCTCAAAAATACTTCCAATATTCCCTGTTTTGGAAATAATGAAAAAGTTATCTTAGCAATATATAAACAGAGACAATTTCAGAAACCCCTATAGATTAATAATCTGTTCAACACTCAATTTTTAATTTAATTTTGCTTTTTCCTTACCATATATATTGTTTGCTATGTCTTTCCATTTCTTTAGAGGTTTCAGAATTGGAATGAGCAATTTTGATTCTCTTTGGCTCATATTTCCTGTAAGTCTGCATTTAAGCATCTTATCCATGTAACACAAATAAAAATAAAACATATTAAAGATGCAAAGGACTGAGAAAAACATAATGTTTTTCTATCCTGGAATTAGAGTATCTGGGAATTATAATTTCAATCTTCATTAAAAGAAAACTATAATTTTTAATCCTCTGTGTCCTTAAAAGCATGATTCAATGAGGCTTTTAAACACCTGCTCTACTTCAAAGTATGCTCAAAACTGCTTTATTGGATCGGATCCTAATTTGCTCAAAAACATAAATGGGCCTTATCAAAATTCATCTAGCTCGTGCTTTGTGACTTGCTTTCAAATTATTTCATTTGAAGCACGATATCCAATTAATTCCAATAGAGCTGTTTTACAGATATTAAATTTACATATTTGAGGCTAAATTGAAGGCTACCGATGGTCTGAATGCTTTAGGTTCTATAGCTGTCTGCAGTGCAAATCTATATTTGTGGAAGAATTTCCTGTTATTAGACAATTTTATAAAATATGCGGAGTCAATTATTTTCATCTAACATTTAGTTCACAAAGCCATACATCTTTCTTAAACTTCTAACACATAGTCATGGAATGATTTTCAAATACAGATAATAAAATAAGTTAGTGGAAATAAATGGTTATGGTTATACACTGGACACACCACATACTGAATTCCTCAGAATTAATTTTTGGAACACTTTAGCTGTATCTTGTTAAGATGAAATTTGGTTCTGATTTACAGGATCACTGTGGAGTTCCTCATTAAACTGTCACTCAGAGAGTATAAGAGTGGAAAACCCATTACTGTGTTAATTAGATCTGTGGTAGTTTTCAGGCTGGTGGTGACAGCTGCCTGCATGTGGCCCAGCATATACATTATCTTAGTGGCAACATTACCTCTGCTGAGGTAGAAGACTTTTCACAGCCATGACAAAAGGGAAAAGGATACCTTTTCCCTTAGGGGGCAGTATCACAATCCAGGAAAAAGTTTCAAAGGTTAGATTTATTTTCTTGCAAAACATTTGTAATGACAAAACATGCTGCAGATTTGTTGCACTTTGTTCTTTTAAAATTTATTTCATACTTAAATATAGCTGCCTTGCACAAACACAGTTACATTCAACAAGGTTCAAATATTACCAAGTAAAATTATATTAATTAATACTAGGGGACTGTATTGTTCAAATATGTTGTTCTTCTTGCATGAGTACAGCATTTCAGGAAATTATTCTATGATAAATTAGGTGTTTTTACTTCTGGGCTATACCATGAGGGGTCAGGTGATAGGTAGCACATCTGTTAGTATGTTTCAGCTGTTAATTATTTTCAGTTTCAGAAAATGGAGTGAAACAGAACATGCTAATGTGCCCTTGTGACATGGAGACTAGTCAAATTTTCAACTGTGTTCATGAAAGTAATGTCCCTGGCCTGTTAATCAGCCTTAGGCTGCAATACCCAGTTGTTACAGGGATGAAAACTAAGGTACACCATTTCAAAGTTTACGCTCTGAAGCAAACTCACATTTTTACAATTACCTCTGGTAAAAATGCAGTAGCAAACCCCACGTCCATCGATAGGGACGTGTTAGGAAACTCCTTTGAATTGCCCTGAATTTGCTCAAATTTGGTATCAATTAGTAGCTTATACTTTTCATAAACCCTAAAACACCACATCACTAGTAAGCATTCACTTGTTCGTGTGGTCAGGATTCTAAGTCGCATATGAAAAGCAGAACATTCACTGTCAGGCCAGTACAGCATTTCTTCAAGAGGAGCTCAAAACTAGATAGAGTGAGTCAGGTCAGACCTGCCAAAAGCAATAGTATCACCAGCTGAACCCATGAGATTTTTCCTTTCTTCTCCTTTCAGAAGGAAAGCACTCTCTCTTTTTCCTCTAGTAGCATGCTGGGAAATGCTGCTCAGCAGCGTGGTGAGCAGATATGGTACACAAAGTGAATAATTCATTTATTGAGTATTCCTGGGCTGACACTTACACCTACGCTTGGGGAGCATGCTAAGCAACTATTCCCACACACACTGTTGTTTCTGTGCATTAAAAAGTAAACCAGTCCAAACAAGAATGTACTGTGAATCCATTGAAGTCTGAACAGTCTCTCCCTGCCCTTTGTGCCAGGGTGTCATGCTGTGCCTTGCTGAGAAAAATTACCTAATGAATTTTTCTCCATCTCTGACTTTGATGACTCCCTGATGTTATCTTCACTAGGTTTCCACTTCAATCTCATTTTCTTCTACATAACTGATCTCTTCTGTAGTATTTTTTTAAATTCCCAATTTAATACTGAAAATTATGTAGAAGTCTTGATATTTAAGGGATCATGGACTGCTCAAAAGAAATAAGCCAAATCTGCCAGTCAGAATACAGGCCACGGTTAGTGTGAAATTGAAACATTTCCTGATGCATATAAATTATGCCCCTTCCCAAAATCTTAGAAAACAGGTGGATAAGACTTTTATATCATAAAGTTCTGTTGATTAAAACAAGAAGCAGTAATTGGGACAAGAAAAAACCTTCTGCTCTTCAGTTTTTGGTCTGAGCTCATAAACTTGCTTTCAGTCAAAGGATGGATTCCCAAGCCACTTGTCTTGAAAAATAAAGTTTTTGTCTCCTGAAGTGTTTCAGCCAGAATATTTACAAGACTTAAAAAAAAAAATGTTAGCTACGTTTGTCTGGAAGCTTTGTGATCACTGAAAGGGATGACTGAGTAACTAAATTCAAAGCAAGGACAAGAGAGAAAATAAAAAGGTACATCAAGATTAACTGTTCAGTGTCCATCGACCATCCCTCACATGGTGGAAAGATATGATGGTAAATTAATTTTTCTTCTCTCTGAATTAAGTAGTCTTTTCTCATGGAACACATGCCATCTTCCTTCCATCAAAACCTCCTTTAGAGATCTCTACTGATCAAAGGTTTAAAAAAGTGGTAGTAATCCACATTAGAAAAATGAAATCAGAAACTTGTTTTCCTTTTGCCAAAAATGACAGTTAACCTTAGTGCTTTCCTTGATTTATCTTTTTGATTACATGAGCAAGGTCTTCCAGACAGACAGGGGATAAAGAATAACACTTTATACTTGTCCCCAGTAAAGCAAGGATGCCAAGAAACTGGATTTTCATAGGAAGATAAAAATCAAGAGCCACTATGAACATTTCAGGTTTTTTGCTGACTTTATCAAATTTATTTTTATGTCTGATATAAGAGAGATATAAAACATGAAATCACAATAATTTTCTTTGACTTGTTCTCAGAAATAGTGTTTATCCCCCTAAAAGAGTTTGGATTTTTTTTATTACCTTCATATCTCAGAAACTTGTCTGGAAAACAGGTTCTCAGAAGTAGCAACATCTGATCTCATGTGGGGTGAAAAGCAGTAACAGTATCTAGTACATGAGCTTAATTTGACAATTACAGCTCTATACTAGGGTTGCTCAGCTTATTTTTTTATATACAGTGGAAAAAATGAAGTGTCATAACATTTCTGATTTTGAAATGGAGAAGAATTCATGCTTCAGAAGTCAGTCAAATTCTCTTCTTGTTTACACCTGAAAAAAAACCTGAAAATTTCATTGTCAAGTGAAGATTGCTACACCCATAGTTAAAGACTTCAGCATGAAGATTGTTGAATGGGTTTAAATTATGAAAGGTTTCTAAAAATATAAACCAGGAATCCATTCACTACAGAATTCAATCCAGCAGCTCTGATGAAACTGGCAAGATTCATTGGCTGAAGTTATCATGAATCACAACGTATGCAATAGAACTGAATTTACGAGTTCTCTCATGCTCATAACTACACATATTCCAGTAATGACTTTGAGTATATTGTTTTTGCTTTACACTGACTATTTTGTTTCTGACAAGAACCTGGAAATGGAGAAGGAAATACTTATATTGCACATACTGAGAAGAAAATATAAAAACATTTTAACAACTTTGTCTTCCTAAGTTAACTGTTCTCTTGCCACTAGAAATTTAGATATTACAATATAATGCAGCAACACAAAGCACCAGTTTCTCATCCCAATGCATCTGTTTCCATGAGAAAGGAAAGAGGAGTATTAGATTTGTAACAGCTCTTCTATAAGGAAACACTTGGTCTCCTAGCTGCCATAATTATTATCAGCTGCAACTTACTGGGTTTCCTCTCATTAATGATATCACTTGGCACAGAATTATAATGCAGGTTTAGCCAGTTATTTAGCCATCTGTGAAGTGTCTTAACTCTGTAAGGCTTGATATTAAATAAAAAATCTTATTAGTTTTGAGGAATATGAGTTCATGGTATTGTCTGCAATTCAGTTAAATAAAAATGAAGTCAGCTGGGAAATTGCTATAGTTGGACTAATTGCATATAATAGCCTAGAAAAATATGGGGATTATAGATTAAACTAAATCCTTCAATAAAGCCTCCTTATGCTAGACATTTTTTGGATTTCCTTTCCTTGCAACAAACTATGTAAAAAATTGAACATCTCACTAAATTATCTTCCTTTAATTATTCAAATTTCTAATAGAAAATTTTTCATCCCTTGTCTTCGTTTCCTGGCAGAGACCAGAAAAAACAAATTAATTTCATTAAAAGACATTAGAGGTACAATACAGAATACTAAATCTGCTCAATAATACACTGACTTATTGAATCATCTTGTAGTGAATTAATAATTATTTCAACAGCCCACAGGCTAAAGTATTAAAACCAACATCAAACCTCTTTTACATGTAAGAATTAAAGGAACCAAAGGGCTGCAGAGTCCTCTTCTCATTTATTCCCAGGGATGCCACCAGCAACTTAGTGCTTTCTGCCTACCACTGATACACACACAATTTGCCAAGACTTATAGTCCTATAGCAGCAGAACATCCTAAGCTCACCTCTGTACCCCAGCCGACATTGCTGGAGGAGCAATTTTCTAAGTAATGTACTACAAAGATCATAATGTTCAGAAACCAGTGCCTACACTGGTATGAAGAAAGTTGAAAATGATGTTAGTTAGGTTGCTGAGAAGCCAGTGTATGTTTTTGTCATGTCTGATAGGTTCTAAATCATATTAAAGGAAAAAAAAAATACTAACAAAAAACAAACAAACAAACAAANAAAAAAAAAAAAAAAAAAAAAAAAAAAAAACCCAAAAAACAAAAAACAAAAACCAAACAAATGAACAAACAAAAAACCCCCCCAAAATACCCAAACCAAAACAACAAAAACAAAATATTTTTTTTTTAAATCTATAAATGCTCTTTTTTAAAAAAAGTCCCACCATAGAAAACTTCTGACCACAGAAAGAAGTCATAGAGCCTTTTTAATGGTTTGATAACTAAAATTTATGAGACATAGTTGTTTCATCAAGGTATAAAGTAATGCCCATTTTCTACATCTTTGCTCATATGAATGGTTGTGCTCATAAATTTTATGTTTCTTGTTTGAGCTAAAAATAGATGAATATATACACATCTGTACATACATATATATACAAATATACAAGGTAAATTTCTTCTAGGTAATGTATAGTCTTCAAGGATACTGGAACTCATTTCAAAAAGGAGCAGGACAATCTGTGACTGTGGTGGATTTCATGAGCAGAAGTAGATTTAACAGTGTGAAGGAAGTCTCAACTTAATCTTTATTAGGAGTGTTTGTAAAGCAAGTAATATCCAAGAGAGAACAAACTAGAATAAATTATGTGGGAAGTGATAAAGCTACATCTTTTTAGCATCTTTACAAGCAAGTTGAAAAATACCAAGAAAAATAGAGTTAATCTTGCATTAGGAGAAGAAAGCAGATCAAATAATCTCTCTTCAGACCCCTAGAGTTGTGTCCACCCTTCTGGAAGGCAAAGTTTGGAAATTCTGCATAGGTATTGAAGCATGCATCCACATAGTTGTTTTAATTTGGCTCAGGAAGATGCTTTCCAAGTGAGCTTTGCAATGGTTCTCTCACTGCACCTTCGTTTGCATAGCAGAGAAGTGCCAGCAGGCACAAACTCTGTTCCCTTTAGGTAACACTACAGTGAAAGCTGCAATCTGAGATCACATTAAATATATTTTAGCTGCTAATTAGCAATCATCTCATGGGGTCCTACTAAATTGGTCTGGAGGAAAGTGACTGAAGTGCAGACAAAGTTTCTTACACAATCTGTGTTGCTCTACAGAGCCTCTCCTGTTAGAACATCCTTCTGGTTAGTGTAGACATGATTTAAGGCTTTTACTGGTTGCAGTAATTTGCTGATGCAGCCAGGATCTGTTGATCTTCTGAATCCTGTACCATACATGCAAGGAAAATCTAGCAGAGGAAAATAAAAGGAGAGATAGAAATTATGATAAGCAACTTTTAGTCTCCTTTAACAGCAAAAATATTTTTATTAGACAATATTTATACTGTATTAGATCATCTGATGCATCTCTATTTCTAGATATGAAAAAAACCCCATTCATAGCACTGAGATTCAGTTATTTGAAGGCAAATCAATACACACCAGGAATCTGCTTAGGCATCACAGTTCTTCATCTTTCCTGAGAGTACATTCCAAAATAGGCGTTTCTAATACAGATTCCAAATGAAATAAAAATCTTTATGCTAAAAGGTCATGCTCTTTATGCTTTTTCCCAATTAATATCTCTCCTATTTTTTATCTTAGAAGGATACCATATTTTGAAAATATTCAGTCACCAATATAAATTAGTAGAGCACCTCACAATACAGTGGTGTCTCTCCTCTTTTGGTCCCCCATGCTTCTGGCTCTTATCCAGCAACCAACATGCAGCTGCAAAAGATCAGGAAATAAATTGTGAAGATCTGGAGGATAGGCTTCTGATTTCTCTAACATTAGAAACTCTTTCTGTTAGACCTCAAACTCATTTCCAAATGCTTAAAGGGGTTTTACCTCTCTTGATGGTTTCTCAGAATGTTTCCTATTGCACTGAAACACACAGAAAATCATGATTATAGATAGTTTATAACCAGAAAAACTTGTTTGTAATTCAGAAAAGGATCAGGAACAGACACCAACATTAATAATGGGATGCTAAAAGGACAGGGAATGGCTTGACTGTCAGAACCTTTTCCTGATGTTTGCAAACTACAGGGAGCTGCTGGAGGCACTGAATGAGAGACTGCAATATATTAAATGTCAGTAAGCAAAGATTAGCCAAGGAAGGTTGTGGTCAGGTGCTCAGGTTGGATGCTTTACTCAAAATTAAACTTTCCTTTGAGGCTTTATCACTTAAGCAAATGGTAAAGTTTAAAGAGGTCTTGTGAAGCTTATGTCTAATTACTCTTAAAATGGAATGTCTCTGAAAAGAGCTAAATGGTGACCTAGGGTGACTGCACCTTGGCTGAAATGATGGAGCATGAAAGAGTGATGGTGGTGTTTTGGGGGCAGCTTTATTCATTCTGACACAGAAATCTTTGGTCTACAGGTGACCTGACCTCTAGGAGTTTTCATGAAGGCTTGAAATTCTATTCTGAAATGGGTGCATTAAAGCTGGAGGATAAAATCAGATCCAAAATACTTTAATGTCCTGACATGATGAAAAAATGGAAATTTCTCTCCATATGTGCAACATATGTGCATCTACAGTACACACCTACATGGTAACTATCAGAAAGCTCATAGGAAGTTCTGATACAATTTTTAAGGAAAATAAAAATGACCAAAAAAATGAAATTATGAATTGTCTAAAATGCAAGAGGTGGCTCCTCCGACCAATTGCATAATACTATGATTCACAACTCGCTCTGTGCAACTTTTTATGATCCAGCTAAAAAGTGTTAAAGACCTGTCCTCCCCAGATCCTCTCATGGACAGGGCTTCAAAGTAGCAAAGACAGCCAAAAGAAGAGGATAGTGAAATATTATTGGATAGCATATCTTTTGGAAAACATAAACTATTAAAAATTTGCCAGTAATTGTCTTTCTGTCTTACAAAGCCATTTTTATTCTTCCTACAAGAGTGCTACTTTTATTAGCTTTGGTTACAGAAAGGCACAATTACCTATTCAAATAATGAAGGACTGTCTCTCTTTGAAACACAGACTGATGCTGGTAGGCTGGTGTAATTCACTAAAGACTGAGGCTGAGCTGAACATAGGAGACTAAGTAAGGAAGAAGATAAAAAGGGCAGCACATTCCTGTGTGAAATGTTATATTCATTTTGTCTCAGAATCAGACACCGACTTCCACCTCTGCGTGCGTGCAAGCAGGTGCCACTGGCACCACAGGGTATCTTTATTTTCCCCTGCCCAGCATCACCTGGGCAAGGTTTTGAAATTGCACCTGAGTTTAACTCTCTCACAGGCACATGGTCTAATCTCACAATTACCAACACCTGTAGAGGTGAATTGCAATAAACATCAAGGAAATTATAATCCTCTGTGGCACTGGCCTTGCCCAGCGCTATCTCTTTGTATTCTTACAGGCTCCTGAGGTTCATATATCCAAATATTATAAGCTTTGGCATACAGCCACATTTATTCCACAGAGTATGTTATGCTTTGGGAAATTTTTTTTGGTGAGGAAAAGATTTCTAGCTCTGACCATTGGATAATAAACCCCACGACTTACAAAAAACAAAGAAACGTCTATTAAGGTCGAAGTCAGTGATCTTGACTAGGTTGTATAAGATAGCATTAATTTCATAATCTATCCTTTGTCCACTAAATGAATGAATGATTCCTCAGTCAGGTCCTTATCTTAAAAATACTGAACCTTGTTCTCTTTATTTGAAATAATCTTTGGAAATAAATAATAAATTATTTTCCTCTCATATTTCATACTAGTATTGATTGAAATGAAAACTAACTTTGACAAGGTCAGTTTTACTTATTTGCTTAGGGAAATGTGAGCACAATATTTAAAGGAGGCAGGGCAAAGGAATGATCTGTTAATGCCTGCTTAGGCCTTTCCAGGCATTGCCTCACTTGAACTTTTTAAGGAGAGAACAAAAGAAAAGTCAGTGTTGTGCAGATGGTGCATAAATAATCCTTTGGATATTGTCCACAACAGCTGGCTCTCACGCAAGAGCAGGTGAATTCCTCATAACCATTGCAGTGTTAGAGGAAGTTGACAATTGCTGCAATAGCTAGTGAATACATAGTTTAGGTTAGAACTGTGTACCAGGAGACAAGGTTACGGATGTTTTCCGGAAGGCAGAAAACAAAAGGCCAGTTATTTAACTGCTCCAGTTGGTAGAGGAGAGGAGAGTCAGCCTGTTTTGTGACTGTGTGTATGTGACGTATCCCACATAGTTCCTCAAGGGAGCACTTTCTGAACATAAAATAGGCTGAATTCAGGTCACTAACAGGAATCCAGAATTCTAGATTTTTTTACTCTCAGAGTGTACAGAGTTTTTTCTCCTGGTGAAGTGAATTTTCTTTAGTGCTATTGATACAGTCTATAAAACCAGCAATTTCTACCACTTCATGTAAAGCATGAGGTTCTTCATCAAACATGCTTCACTGTATCTTGTGAACAGAGTCTACATAAGAGTACATTTTTTACAAGGCAATTACAGAGTGTTATTTATGAGGCCACTGAAGGTTGCTGCACAACAGGACTTTTTTCTCTGTCATTCTGGGTAATTCTGACAATAGGTCTCTTCATCCAACAATACAGTTATAGTCCTGACTTTAAAAAAACATAACGAGAGATGTTAAATACATTGGATAGTCATGCAAAAATCCCACACTTATGTGTATTAAGATGCACCATTTCTCCAAAGCAACCTCCCCTTGATATCCAAACAAAAAGGAAATGGACTTAATAAGCAAACACCAAAAAATGATTGGCTTAAAAGCTGTTTTTTTGATCTTTTTTTTTTTTCTTCATGAGAAACTTGAGAAGTTCACTAAAGTTATGTTTTTAAGCTCTTCTCTGCGGGCGAATTTTCCTCTTAGCTGAAAGTTAAGACTGGCATAGACTCGGGACTTGTGGCTAAAAGGAAAACACCAGCTACCACAAGGGTCACAATAATATCATACTGAGCTCATCTCAAACCTCTTTCCTGGCTGAGTCCTGTGAGTTCATTGCAGAAACAGCTGGCATTGAGGAGATGGCTCAGGTGCTAGCCTCAGGGCTGCTATCATGAAGCAGAACCCAGCGACAATCTATTTCTACCTTCACAGACAGTAGAGTATGTACTCAAGCCCAAAGTTTCTTCACCGTACTAAGGTAAAAAAGCCACGGTGAGAATACAATTGCAAAACACTGTTCTATTCCTTCTTTCCCTTCCTTTGGCATCCTTCTGTGCTCTTTCCCACCCTTTCCTGGGCACAATAGACAGCTCAAGCCTTTTGGCACACATTTTTTTTTCCCCAAAACTCACTCCAACAGATTTTTAAAAAATATTATTTACTGAGGAAAACTGTATATATTGTTTATTTTACCACGGCTTGTGTTTTTATCTCTTTTCCTTCCTCCCTTCCCCCTACCAGTCCTCAATACCAGATGTTGTGTAACTCTATGGACAAGTAACCAGTGCTAGAACTGGAACGTCAACTTTACTGAGACAGCAGTGAAAAATAACGTGAAAAGGTCATGACTGTGATAAAGTATCCCTGCATCTTTCTGTTGAGAAATACAAGGCTTCTGTTGACTTCACAGAGCTAATCAGAAGCAGAATGATTTGAAATCAGACTTCCCCTTTCCTTACGTAAACCACTGACATAAACAAAAAGGTAAGCAACCACTTAACCTGGTTTAAGGTGTATCTTCAAGTTACAGTATCCTCAGTCAGGGAGTGACTACAACTGCAAAGGAAGTTTTTAACCATTATCAGCCTATTCATGTATTTGAATTTGGATTTGCCACGTAAGCAACTCCATCAACTTATCTGCGTTCTTACCATAGTTACTAAATGGAGATGTATGCCCTTCGGTGCGTAAGAGGACAATTTATTTTCATTTTGATGGAGTTTCTAATAGGTTGCTAATATGTTACATGGGAATTGCTTCAAAATGCAAAGTGAGAGGCATTTTTCACTGCTGGGAATCAAAAAAGAAAAGTGATGTTTTAAAATTTATTGTCTCAAAGTATGTTAAAGATTCTGTTAAAGGTGGCTTTGATAAAATAATGCAATGCTGTTAACAGCATTAATTAAGAAAGTGAGACTATAAGAGAATGCATTTCAGTGGACAGGTTATATTTACTCCAAAAAGCACTCCATGGTTTAAGTGAGTCAGCAGGATGAGAGGGAGAAGGACTTGTGGAATGCTCGTCAGAGGTGAAAGCAAATTTTCATTATTTTATCTTACTGAAAAGGGTACAGTCACGTAACTCTTGCTTGCAAGGTGTCCTCTTCTTTTCATCTTTTCCTTTTATCTCCATCTCCTCATGCATTTCAGGAGCTGCTTCCCCAGCTCTGGCCCACTGCTTGGAGAGGAGGGTTCTGTATTCTGCAGTTTTGTGTTGCAGGGGGAAGTGGACGAGACAGACTACTTGCATTTTTATCTTTTTGGGGATATTTGCTGTTCCCAAGATCTCAGCTGGGCTATGAAAATGCCACTTTTGCCCACACCTACAGTGCCAAACATCAGGCCTTCCAACGTGATGTAATTCATTGCCTTAAGCAGCTTCCATACTCCCCAGAGCAAGAGAGTCAAAGTCTCTATGCTGCTGTGCTCTACAGTAAACTATTTCTGCATTAGCTATCCACAAAAACTGATGTTCCTAGCTAGATATTTAGTGTGGGTGGCTAGAATTTAACTGCCAATATCACCACATTATTATGCAAACACAGTTAATCAAATTTTGCTTTGCCAGGAATAGTCCTGCTCATAAGAGTTAGCTCTGCAGGAAACTGGTCATTTGTAGTAGTTCTTCCTGAACATTTTTATCTTTTTTTAGGTTGAAATTAAAATTAGAAATTTTAGTGATTAACAGAAAAATCTAGTAAACTGATGGAAAATTTAATGTGACCTAAAGATATGGTGGAAGTGGAGTTTTTAAAGTACCTATATAAGAGCTAGGGGAAAAAAAGGTAATTATTTTTCATTATTGAGGATGAGAGCTCATGTCCAGTCTTGCTGGTTTCAAGAATGTGTTAGTGGTAGAATTTCAGGGATGCTAAGAATTGCATGTTTAGAGACAAAAATCCTGCATTAACTTCAGAGTAAGTTTGAATTTTCCATTTGTTCTCCATAAAAATATTCTTTATGTAATTGGATTTATTTTCAAGTAAGCAAAGGGTAAAAATTACAATATATTTCATCTTACTTGTTGCTGAAGTCACCTCTCTCAGTCCCTTTTATACTGACTATCTGGATCTCGGTATTCCTGTTAGAAAAGACCTTGTATCTGTAGCCTGGAATTCAAACCTCCACCCATATTTTATTTTGTCATATTCTTTTTTTCTCAAGACGTGAATTCCTGAAACTGCCAAACTCCACTCAGCTACAAAATAAAATTCCTACTTCTTTTTTTTTAACCTTGTAAAATCAAATGTGGGATGTTTGAGAGAATGTAAAACTCAAAGTTAAAATTAAACTTGTGTAGCTAAGGGTCAGGATCACTATTTGTACTGGTTATCAGGCATAATGTATTGGGAAACTTGGGGAAAAAAACATTTTACTTGTGAAGTCTTTAGCACCAAGAATGAAAACTGTCAAAAGGGCAGAAGATTTCATATCTCATTTCAAGTGCTTTTATGTCTAAACTTTCCACTGTTTATGACCTTGCAATATAATTAAGATATACCTAAACAAAAGTTAAATCACAGTGATGCTGATTTGGAATTTTCATATGAATCAGCTTCAACAAACACACAAAGAACCTCATTTCCCCTGCAGAAAAAATGAAGCATCTGACTCTGATTTCAGTAAAAGCAGTCTTTGTTAAAGATGAGTTGTACCAAAATAATAGAGATTGATATGATCTTTCAGTAGAATATGGTCCTGACTTGTAATTTAATATATTTTGGTTTTAAAATAACACTGTTTACCAAGGTAGTATTTTTTTTGACAGGAATAGTCAAAAATATATGAATTACAGCATTTTGCATTTTTTAACATAAAACAGTATATGTCAAGGTTTTCCCTATACCTCCAAAACCTGACAGTGCATTTTTCTGTCATTTAAATGGTTGCCTTTCAAACAGTCTTTGCTATCACTTGAAACTTCAAAAATTCTTCAAACCTATTTTCTATAGAGAGCAAAGTGATATATGAGGATTAGGTAGGTTTTCCTTCTGTTTTGAAGGAGTTATCCTGGTCATCCTTATATTCTCTGGGAACTGTCAGTCACTTGAAAACCTGATCATTAATTTCTGCAAAATGCCATCTAGGCATAGAAAAAAAGAGAAGAAATTTATTTCTGAAGCTTTAAGAGGCACTTCAAATTTTTATAGCCAATCCCTGTCTATAGAGTCTAAACATCACCTTATCTTCACAACCCTGTAATAATAATTATAAAAAGAATTAGGCAGAGCTTTTTACTTTCCTGGTAATCACACACAAAACACTTCTGCCATAAGCATATTACGGATAATGAGGGCTGCAAGGACYGGTAAGCAGCATCACTCTCCCTTCCAAAGTACAGCATTTATTGCTCAAGCTGTCAGAGCTGGATGGCTTTAGCATGTGTGCTTATAAAAATGTGTAAGCTGTTATGTGCTTGACATGTGACAGCAGCTTAAAACCATTTGAAAGCAGAGGTTAAAGAAGGTTTTTGCACAGTGAAGGATAATATTGCTACAGCAATCATTACTGCACCTGTGAGGATAGCCTACAGACACTGCCTTTCAGATGCTGGTTTGCATCCTGCTGTGAGAAACCTGCCTACATGGTGTGAGCCTGCATTTTGTACAGACTGCCTGCTCATCTACAGTGCAGCTGGGGGGAAACCAGCCCAGTGCTTCCCAGACCCCCCATAGTCTGAAAACAGGTGCCTTTAAAAGGGTAAATTATTAATATCCACTCTCACCTGCAGAATCTCCAATGGCTGCATCAGAACATTGTTATGATACAAAATGCAGTTGTATAGAGCAAAACCAGCAAGAGATTTGGAGTTCCATTTTTCTGGACTAAAACAGCAAGCACCAGAGCTCTGCTTTGAAAAGAGCAAAGCAGTGTACAGCACACTTGTAATTGTGTACAGTGCACTCAGCAGTCAGGCTGTATTCTTCTAAGTTGTTGCAGTGTGAAGTAAGAATTTCTGGGAAAAATATGATAGCACATATAGGATGAAAGATCTTCCCCATTTGTTTTTCCAAATGCCTGAGGAAAACTTGCACTCTTTTATCAGTAAATTTTGTCTGGTCCAGAGCAAGGAGAAAAATTAATTCTAGGATCTCAACTGAGAAAATATGCCAGTGGTTTCCCCCAAGAACATTTTACCAACTCTGCACCTGCTCACTCACGTCCTGCTTTCTCAGCAGGGAAAAATTTACACAAAGGGGTACCAATACTCTTCAGATTTCTTCACAAAGGCAATAATGTACAACATCAACTCATATATCCACACTTTGCACTGCTTTAAAGGAAGTTTTATTCTGTAATTGTTGTGCAATACTTATGTAGTAAATGCAATCTAATCAAAGATTAGCTAAGTAAGTTTCATCTCTGCTTAATTCTCATGTTGAGATATGTATTTCCAAGAGACGCTGTTTTTCGTCGTAGCTCAGTAATATTCCTAGTTTTCTGCTTCTCATTCAATGACTCCTCCGTGTAATACTGCATGTAACTTGAAACTTTTGAAAATACTGAATGGAAGGTTTCCTATTCTCCATCACAGCCTGTGTCAGATTAGGGGCATCTGAAGAGTTTGTCAGAATTTCCTTGAAAGAGCTTTCAGTCCCTTAGACTATTTATTGTATAATATAAAAACAGAAACTAGCTTTAATGAAACTAAGTCATAGGCTTCACTTTCCAATGGTCACTATTTGAAAAGTAATTTTGTAGATTGCACTTTGTACAGAAGAAATAATTTTGGATTGTGCAGGGATTCAAACCAATATAAGTTCTCAGCGGAGTTTAACTCATGTCCACTGGGAACAAGTGCTGCTACAAGAGCTTAGGGAAATAAATGCTTTCAGGGTTTCACCTGGGATGAGGTTTAAACATTCTCTACATGAGAGTCAAGTGTTAAAATTCAAATACCCAGTCTAAAAATATATTTAGACAGAAATCCTCCAAGGAAATATAGAGCAAAGTAATTAATCCAAGTCTCGAAGTTAACAACTGCAACAGTGATTAATACAACAAGAAATAATATTTTATTACAGTGCAGGAGCAGAGAGAAATTATATTTGTGAAGAAGGAAGACAAAACAGCAGTCCATCGTGGTTCCTTCTGATTTTACAGCCCTATTAACCAGTTTTACCTTGCTGGCACATGAGTTCTCCAGTGCTGCCATCATCCTTCATTATTTCCTCTTCCTTTTATTTGTTTACTAACCCAAATCTTCACACTTCACCTTCAAAGAGAAGGCAAATCCCTGAAGGCAGAGACTGTCTCTCACTCTGTTTGCACAGAACATTGCATGATCCTGACAGGAGCTACAGGAGCACACAAGCTGAGCTTCATTCATCAGATACTCCCAAATGGAATGAGTATTTTTGAGGTTTGTTTGTGGTTGGTTGGTTGGTGGCTTTTTTTCCCCCCCAGAAGAAATGACAGGTCAGGGATGAGCTGTATCATTGCTGTTTTATTCTTCCACACCAGCACTATAATCAAGTCACTCTTGGTTTTCTCCCAGAGTCTTCAGATATTGAATTCTGAGGTTTGCTTTTAATTTTATTTTCAAATTGTCTTATCTAAACAGATTTTATCTGTTTCTTCTGTTTTTATGTTTTCAGAGTGCGCTCTCAATACATAAAACTTTCTTCCACAAGATCTAGGGAGCCAGCACCCACTAGTCCCAAACTCCATCTCCTCCTCCTTAGGTTGCTATCAGAGTTAAAGTTAAGTATGTTCTTTTGCACAATGCTGGAAATGGTGCATGTCTTCAGGAAGACATTGTTCACAGACCACCCCATCATCTACTTCTATGGTGAAGCTGAGTGATCTGGACCTGCTCTTTCCCTTAAAAGACAAAGCCCTTGCAACTCACAGGAGGATGGTATTTTGGCTTTTGAATGTAAAGGTTATATCTACCTTATTAAGTGACTGCCTAAACAGCCTCTCTGCAGCTTCAACTGCTAAAAATTATTGGAGGAGTTACTGTTCTCTACTTTTCACAATTTTCAAAATCTGCCTGAAAACTATTTGGGGAAATCACCATTTGGCTGCCTTGGGGGATTGCAGACCTGTTACCAAACCATGTAGCTTTGCTGCTGAAGTGATGGTCTCTCTTGGTAAAATTCTGACTAGTGGGTAGTGTACTGCCTAGATGACTAGGCTCAGGGAAAGGACAGCTCAGACATAGCAGTCTTTTCTTGATGGGTAACTAGAAATTGAAATTTCCTGTGAGCTCTCAAAAACCCACGTCTGCCATTGTTCCCTTACTGTAACTGCTGCAGTCTATTAGAGGAGCTCAGTCAATTTGCTTTCCAATCCATGGCTTTCTGGAAACTCATGAATAAATACAGCAACATAGACTACCTTTATTTTCTGGGGAAAAAAAAAAATCAGTCAGCTTGGAAGTAATGTGCTGTCAGTATAGGTCCTTTTCTTAGCTTATTATTTGGTCATTTTTTAAAGTCCATGTGTTAGTGGAAGCCAGGGGACAGAAGACAAGTCATTTGCACATACACCTATAAATCATCTTTCCCCAAGTCAATGAAAGGTGAACTAGATGGCTCATGGCTTTCACGTCCTTTAAGACCCCTCAAAACCAGAAAGATGGATTATAACAATTTACCTGCATGGCTGATTAAGCTTGTATGAATTTGTTCAGAAATCAGCAGACTAAAGCAACCACAGCATTTGACAGTCATCTTGTACGCTAAGGCTGTATGCCAGCACTGTGAGAAAAAAGACATTATCATATATCACTTAAAAATGGTACATAGCTTCTGGAATGGGTTTGTGGGGTTTTTCTTCATTCTAAAAGGAGCTTTACTGAGCACCAGTTTTCCTGTAGCTATGGAAGATATTAAATAAGTTCAAATCTGGAGAAAATTATATTGTAAATGGAATGAAATTGTGATGTTTTGTGATACATTTCTCATGATGAGTGAAAAAAAAAAGTGAAGAAAGTTTTAGTATCTATCACAGTTCTGCAAACAGCAATTTCCTCTTTAGAAAAATACGATGAGTTTGGAAGACATTTCTATCTATAGAAAATCCAAGTATTTGTGAATAAAGAAATCCAAGGACACACAACAAAGGAGTTTTTGCCAAAACCACTGGGCTTTACATAAAATACATAAAGAATCAACTTTGCTTCATGAAATTGGGTGCAAACTCTGCTCACTTCAGTATTCAGGATCTGCCTCCCTGAGGACATGCTGCCAATTTTATGCTGAGGCAAGCAAACCAGAATCTCATGGAATCCAAGGAGAAGCTGCATGCTTATCAGCAAATGTAAGTTTCAAATAATTCTAATGGTTTACCCTGTCGTACATCCTCCTACAAAGCCTGATGATGAAAAAAATATTTTCATAAGAGCTGTTGATTATGCTCATATAGAACTAACTCATGTATGGATTTTCAATTATTTCATGGTATGCTCAGCCCTGAAAGTCACTGGGAAAGTTAAAGAAGTCATCTTGTTCTGAATTAATCTATTAACATAAGTTTTTGTGATGTTTTATGTCAAGTTGATCTAAACAAATATATACAACATGCTTATTTAGAAAAATAATAACTGAAGGTAATATTTTGATTCAGTTAAATTGCAGCCTCAAGTTTTCCCTCATGCTTTTGTCTTCTTAATATTTGCTCCAAGTCATTACAAAAGCCTTGGCTTCACTTTGTTCCTGTCCAGAAGGCTGTCCAAAATTGTGTTTGTCTTGTATGAACAACAACAAAAGAAGCTGAAGTTGCTAAGCAGGTTTCTCTTTTTGCAGACTTTATTATCCATTTATGCACTGTGACATGCTAATGAAAATTATTAAAACTTTCTTTTACTAAGAATTTTTACTAAGAATTTTACATGGTAAATATAGCAACAACTTCTACCAGACTGACAAATCCTCTTCATGAGATCCATCACAGATGAGAATTCCCATATCCCATCAATAATTTGATTTTGTCAAAAAACACACAGGAAAATCAAAAACAGTTAAGCAGTAGATGGGAAACAGTCTCAGGCCTAAGCGGATAAATAACATGCTTTTTATTTCTTGCCTTTTGAGACAGGAGGAAAGGAGGGATTTACCGGGACTATATCCACATGAAGAGTTCTTGACTGCATTTGGCTCTAAAGTTTTCATGTTTTGAAATGCCTAAAGATATCCTTGAAAAAGGGGTAGGAATAAAACTTTAAGTTAGGCCCATTTTTGTATATCTGATATATTAAGATATATGGGCTATTTCCGTACTGCTTTCTCTAGCTTTGCCTGCACTGGCTTTTTTCTCCTAGGCTCTTGAAGGACCACTGAAAATGAGAAATTTAAAGAAAACAAAACAAAAAACTAGCTGATGTAAAGGTTCTGGCAACTAAAGTGCAAAAAAACTCTGAAATTTGTGAGGAAGCAGCAAGAAGTGACCTTGACAAATCTCAGTTTACAAAATTTGATACACATTAAAGCAGTAACATTTCATGAACTATCCCTGTTTTCTCTATCAGTTTTAAGTGCTTTGAAAATTAATGTTTTAGAAATAATTTGTCCAGTAATTCTTGATATTACATTACTACATTGATACTCTATTAGAATTGCCAGTGAACATTTCTTGGGCAGTGAAAATCAATAATCTCTATTGTCAAACTGTCCCCCTGTCTGTCCCTGGAGCAATCTGGATGTCAACCTGATCCAAGGACAGAGGCTGAAGGGGCTGCCCTATTCTGGAGGAAAAATGCATTTCATGGGAAAGACATGGGCTGTCCCATACCTGTTGGTCTCAGTGCCAACCCATGTGTCCTGGACATATTAATTTTTAATACAGTTATAGTGTGTGCTATCCTCCTAAAACCCAGAAATTAAGGGGTGATATATTACTTTCACTTTGAGTTTCACTTCTCTCACAGGTAATTCTGACAGATTTTAGGGGTGCTTCAGCTCTGTAGCATCATAAATTGACACATAATAAACATAAATGGATAAATAAAGGGTTAAACCAGCCAGGTACAGACCTCAGCTTGTGTTTATGATTATCCACATATTTAATCAGCTAACCTACTGTTTCTCCATTCCTGATCAGCCTCTGATAAAAAAATATCCTTTCCCAGAGCAATACTTTTCTGCTCTGTTACAGTTGACTACATAGTTCTCCCTGGCAAATTGCAGTGTCAATTTTATTGGCATAATTTAATTTTATTTACCCAGGAAACAAAATTCTTCAACCAGAAAAACTGGTTGTGGCTTTTATTTTTCAAAGTTACAATGAAGTGGGCTTTCAGAGAGCAAAGTAAATATTTAATTAGCAGCAAGTTATATAAAGTAATTACCTCTATAGGAAGTGCACTTTCCCCTTCTTTATGTAATAGATTCATTGTTTCCAATGAGGAATTTTGTCAGAATAATGACTGTATGATACATATTATATAAAAGGAGAGAGTATAATATACTAGTAGAAATATTTAGCCATTATTGGTTTATCTTTTGTCAAAAGTTCAGAGTATTCAAAGGAAATTAAAGAGGACTTATTTGCATGCTGCATAAGGCTTTCTGTGCTATAAGTGTTTATTATATTGAAATCTCAGAAACGTGTATTTGTGTAAACTGACATTGCTAATGCTTGATATCGTCAGAAAGTGATAATACCTTATTTCCCTAAATTACGGTCCTTAGAGATGATATTACAGAATAAACAAATACCTTCATACGCTTGTAGAATGGATATGTCACAACTCCTTGTTTTGCCTGGATAATTTTTCTGATGCTCACTGTACTTCTCGTGTCTTCCAACAGGTTTCTTTCCTATGCCAGTACTGATCACAGCATCCTCTCCTATCACAGTCACAAAAGTTGCCATTTGTCCCTCTGTGACTTCTTCCATGACCAATGCTGAGCAATTAAGGATAATTAGGAGTGACTAACTACTGAGATAGCCTCACTGAGCACAAGTTACTCTTTTAAAGCTCTTCTTAGTCAATGACCCCTCACTGATAACTTCATTGTCCAAGGATTGCAACAGTGAGGAAAGGCCTTTTAATGTGGATATTGTGAGCAATAGGAGAAAGAGGACAGAGTCACTAAAGGACTCTAAAAATAATATTTACAAAACAGAAGTGCTCCCATTCCACTGAGGGAACTGAAGAAAACAGAGATGTGACCTTCTGGAGTTATTTGCTAACCTTACTGGGAGCCTCTGACATGAGGATGTTTCGCTCAGATGACAACTGGCACCGTATCTCAGGGTTGTCAGAGGTTCACAGGGCAAATAAAGGGGTGAGCTGATAGAATGCAGGCAGCTGTCGGGGATGTTTGTGTCACAGGTTTGGTGACCCAGGGAGCTGCCCATGAAGGGACTTTACCTCATCTGATCAGTCTTGGGTGAGTTCTACCTGCTGACTCTCAAAGTTTCTAGCTGCAGGTCCATAATAGCTTCAGTGCCTAGGCAACCCTGGGCAGACGCTGTGTCGAGTCACAGCAACACAGACTCAAGGAAGCAAGAGCTGGATCTTTGTTTGTCTTGTCTCATTTGTCTTCAGGGAACACTGAAGGTACAAAGTGCAAATCTGTCCTGAGATGCTCTTACTCATACAATCCTTTCCACTGAGTGGTGTTTTCTTGGTAAAGAACTAGATACAAAATGTGAGGTCTTTTCAGTAACCCTTACTTTAACAGTCTTCAGGGGGCTAGGTAGAATTCAGAAACTTTCTTCATAGTAATACGAGATGAAATCATCTGAAGACCAATCCTGTAAGTAGCTGATTTACAGAGAGCTAACCATGCTTAAAATTAAGTGTCAATCTAAGAGTTTGGGTGTCTTGGAGAATCAGGCCCTTTATCAGTATGTGTCGCACTGGTAAGATAGAATTGAGGAAATATTACACTACAGATTAATTCCATTTTACTTTAAAAAATCCACTTTTTTATCATAATAGCCACCCTAACTCTACAGATGACTCTACAATGTTATATTAAAAAATAACTTTAGTCCTTCCACTCTCAAAGATGCATAAAATTATAAAGATAGTCAGATTTTGAGATGGAGAAAGTGTACTTGAGATATCTGAAAAAGGGAAAGCTTACTAGTTTGTTTTCCCTTTGGCTACTGAAACATTCTGTTTTTGAATTAATAGTCTCAGGTTTGTGAATGTCATGAAAGATTTAGTGGAAACACAGTGGCTATGGGGCTGGCACTAGAAGTAATATGAAATGCATACAAAATATCTATTCTATGATACCACAAAAATACTGTTTGTTTGTTTAATTGCCCATAGGGCTCAACTGCAGTGTTATTAGGTGTTACTCTTTACCTTTACAGGTGCACTTTCATGGTTAATGTATCTCTTATAATACAGAACACTCTGGAACTGTGAAAGCACTATGGCTTCTCCTGGGTCTTGTGATAGCACCATAGTGTGTATTTTGTAGTCTCAAAATATCAAAATATCAAAATTTATGCCTTTATATGATTGAATTCCCATCCAAGTAAGGAAGCCACTTCATCATAGGAGAGGCTGGAGCACCTCTTAGGAAAGGATAAGAGAATTCATTTGATGGATTGTTCAGACTGAAGAAGAGTTTGGGATGACCTAATTGAGAGCGACCCTTGACAAGGGCATGTAGGACAGGAAGAGGGGGAGTGGCTTCAAGCTGAAAGAGAGTAAGTTTATAATAGGTATTAGGAAGAAAATCCTTACTGTAATCCTTAACAGTGAAACCTCTGCCCAAGGCAGGTTGTCGTACTTGCATGATCATTAAAGTCCCTTCCAACTCAAACAATTATGTGATAGTTTGATTCTAAAATATAAAATCTTATATCTATTTTCTGCTTCAGAAGAGCTGTCAAACTATGTGAGATGGCTAAATTGATTAGCTGAGAAGATTGATACAGAATAGACAAAAGCTCAGAACCTACTTTTGGAAGAAAATAAAATCACAATTGCAGATACCATCACTTTAATCAATCTTGATCACAAAACTTGTTATAACAAGTTTTCTGTCTGTCGGAACTCATTCATCATTTTGAAATAAACACACACAGAGGACTAAATTTTTAACTCTCTTCTGTTTTCAAACTGTCAAAATCAAGACACAAAAACATTTATGACAAATTGAAGTTACATATATTATTGCTATTGTGAAAGTGTTTTCTGTAGAAAGGGGGTAAGAACATGGAGTTGCATTTTTATCAGTCATCACTGAAGCAAAAAATCCAGTTTAAATACGATTGAAATTACTCTTTGAGCCTTATAATAAGTTTGTGTGAAGTTTCTGGACACTGCATATAAATTTTATTTTTAGAGATTATTATCTTTAAAACACATTATATTCTATTATTCATAAGTCCTTAGGACAATATATAATTTATTTCAATCCTATTGTCTAAGTTCTGTATATTACTCATGAGTTTACGTTTTAAAAAAAAATCATATAATAGTAGGTTCTTTTTAATAAAGGTAACAGTACTGGAAACGCCCAAATTTGAATAACTTTTTTTTACTATACCACATCTAATTAGATTATATTAACATTTTGTTCTTGGTATTTATAAAGCAAAAGCAAATTAACTTATAAAGATCATTGAGGAGTTATTAATCTTCTTTTTTGCAATAATAATGGATTTGCTAAAATGGAAAGAAGTATTTATTATTGTAATAGGTCATCTTTTATTATATTTTTATTATGTACTCTTTAGGAAGATGTATATTTTCCTGTTTAAGACAATATGTATTAATAGTGAGAACAAACAAGCTATATTGTCATAAAGCTTGTGTATTTCAAGTACTTTATAGCTCTGATGTCTATGTTTAATTAGTTAGTATTTCATATAACAATAAAATGTGTTTCACTGCAAAATACTTTAAAAAATATTAACAACTTGCTGTTTATGGCTTTTTTAATACAAAGCTAGGTGGGATGTACGACATGAACATTTACTCCTTTACTTTTGCATCATATAAATTTCACAAGTACTCAAATTCTGGTTTTGAATGTTGGAGCTACAGTTACTTTTCTAAAATCCTCCAGACCATTATCAATTTTCTTTACAACTTTAAAAAATGTTGTTTAAAGGTACAGTGCAACAGGTTAACTAACCTTCCTAGTGACTTGGTAGGATCAGGTAACCTCCACATGTTCCACTTGAAGAACAGTAATTTCACTAATATAAGCCGCACGGAGTATAAGCCGCATTTCCGGTGTGTCGGCGAAGTTCATGTCTTTGTCCATACACAAGCCGCACCTGATTATTAGCCACTCTGTCGTTGGCAGTGAGGACCCGCGTGCAACAAAGTTGCCAAATAGTAACAATCGCGGGATGGCGGCGTTTACT
>PYHW01009739.1:1070123-1091715 GCA_013186435.1 Turdus rufiventris | reverse complement strand
AAATAAATTTATTTAGTTACCCTCATCTGGTATGCAGTCTGGGTTATGTTTTACAATATTTTTCTCTTACGCATTCACAAAAATCTTTTCTCACTTTTTTTACACCCTCTCATTAAGTCCTACTGGGCTTACATATTAGATATTAATAATATTAGGTTACTGAAGAGTGTGATTTCATAATTGTTGTATTTTTTTTGTTTGTTTCATCCAGGGAGTGTCAGGTTAAGAGCTGCATGGATTGCTACAGCTGAAACAATTCTGTTTAGATGGAACCAGGCATTTTGAGGAGTACACAGGAGCAGAGGTTGCAGCTCCAATTAATTTCCCTTGAAGACTTGAATGATGCCTGGAAAAAAGCAATGTCTGCTTCACTATCCAGGTAGCAAAAAAAAAAAAAAAAAAAAAAGGTAAAAAAGGTTTGTCTATCATTCCCTAGATACAAAGCTTTGTTCCAAACAGAAGGCAGAATTCAGATTTCAGCAGAAGTCAACATTTGATAAGGAAGAATAAATAATGTCTTGACTGTTGGAAATATTCAAATGCAATGTGAAACTGTAAAACTTGTCTGGTTCTGCCTATGAACATATGTATTGCATGTGCTGCATTCCAATTCATTAAATATTAAAAATCTAATGAGCATAAGAAATATTGATAGTAAGTAGCTCCTAATGAACAGAAACTGGGTATAAAAAAATGCTGTTTTTTAAAAAAAGAAAAAACAGACACTTTTCTTCTTCTTCAATCAATTGGAAATTCTGTTTCTCTAAATACCAACCTCTGAAATAATATTCTTGCATACCTACATTGACGTACACTGTTTTATAGCTTTCTTCCCTCTGCTTTTGTAGGCAGGTTAAAGCAGAGGGAGTCACTAGAAACAGAGAGCCTGCACCAGCTGAACCTGAGCTTCAAGGCAGGGTTCAACACAGGAAAGGAAATGAGGAGACACCACTTGCAGTATATAGATAAGGCAAGAGAAAAATGATGAAATATTCTCTATCATTACTGGGTTTTTCACACCTGCTGGAACTGGAGAAGAGGCATCTACAGCTTGATTGTATCACTTAAATCTGCGTATTTATTGCTGTGCCATGAATTGATCCATGGTGCACCCTTAATATTTTTCTGGCCATGAAACAGAGTAGAAACTGCATCTGTACTCAGGCCTGGCATGGAAATCCTCCTGCATGAGGCAGTCAAGATGATAACCACCTTGTGGGCCTCACTGGAATAATGAAAATAAACCCAGCTAATGAATAGTAGTAATGCCTAAAGGCTTTAAGGCTGGGAATAATTTACAGCATAAACCAATTAATGTTGCCATACTCCATATGACTTCCCCAGGCTATGTACCTAGAGAACTGAAGTTAATCTGCCTGACTAATTTCAGTCTATTTCATACAGTTTATTTATAGGTGACCATTTCTACTCTAACTCCACAGTTGTTCGTAACAGGAAGATTCCATGCCCCGTCTTGGATTTCAGATGTCAGTGATGTTTGCAGTTTGAGTTAACTGACATACACGTGCATATAATGTGCATAATATTATGTAATCAAGCTTCAATGCAAATGTCTCCAAAACCCTAAGCCTAAGACTTCACTTAGGTCCTTTAGGATGTGAAGTTTTCAAGCTGTTCTACTATTAACTGGCGAGTAGGGTGGCAGCAACAAAGACTTTGCAGTGCTGTGCAGGAAGTGAAAGTTCAAACCTGGGACTTGCTGGAGAATGTCGCCACATGTGACCCCCATGCCATAGGGTACCTAACCTTTACTTTGTGAACTCAAGGAAACTGGGTGAAATCTTAGCCAAACTGCTGTCTTGTTACTTCATTGCAATCAAGCACTGCAGACTTTGCAGGCTTCAAAACTCCCTCTGAACCATGTATGCAGATTCTGAGATTTTTTAGTCTAAAGGACTTATTTACATTCCCACCAAAATTTAGTTTTGACCCATTTGGTCAGCCACAGACCAGTGAATCCTGATGCAACCCTGCTCCTTCTACCCCATAACCTAATTCCCACTTCATAACTTGATATCTGATCACACTCCTGTGTGTACTTATGTGCCCTTACAAAGAGTTTGTGTAAGAGTGCTATCTTGGGACAAATTTCACTTTACCAGCTTCACATTTCCAGGCCCAATCACTTCATGGTTTTCTTGTTCGTTTCAGTCATAGGCAGCTATCCTTTCAAGAGTTTTTTTTAAGGGCAACTTACTTCAAATGGTGCAAACTGCTGGTCTGTGGCAACATGATTTCTACATGGGAAAAGGTTCTGGATCCATCTCCTTTCCACAGGACATTTCATGCATTCCACACTAAGCAGCAATAGAGGCCTTGAAGTGAATCTCTCATCCAGCAAGCAACATACATAATTTCAGATGCCAGACTAGTGCTGTATTCAGCTTGCTAATTAGCCTATTCATTTTGTCCCTCATCTTGCTTCTGGTCCTTCAGAAAAACAGTTTTTAAAAAGAGTCTGTTCAGAACTAAATTGCTGCTTGGAAAGCTTTCCTGGAAAATAGTCTTGGCTTATTTATGCCTGGAGAGACTTGGTTAAAAATATGAAAAGTGTTAAGTAAAGATTCAAAAGAAAATAATATGTGAGTTCTACTCTGGGCCAGATATAGTATTTGGATTAGAATTGGTTCTAGCCTCCAGCAAATCTCCATAGAAGCTCTGCTATAGTCTCTTGCCTCCCCCTTTTCTTTGTTGGAGTGCACTTTCCTCATTCACTGTATTTCCTGATTTTATTTAGTTTTTTTTTTCTGAAAGTATGCTGAAGAAGTTATGCGTATAACAAAGAAGCCCAAAAGTTGTTGAAAGGTAGGGAAAACAATGTTAGAAATCTGTCTGGTTTTCCTCACCCGATTAAGAAAGAGTCTGATACGTAGTCTGCATACACTGCCTGTGGCATTTCCCAATCTTTTATAGATTTTGAAGCAAATGATCTTTTGAGAAGAGTCTGAAGAGTTTGGCAAATGTGGAAAAAGGATGGGAGAGGAAGGGGTCTTTTTACTTTCTTCTATTACCTAATGTGTAGTTATAGAGAGTGCAAAGAGATATTGACAGAAGCTCTACCCTGAAAGTCTTAGGGGTAACAGGCACCCATTTCATCAATGAACATTTTAATTAGTTTTTAGAAAAAAAATATTCTCAGTGTTGGTCAAATTGTATTCCCAGATGTTTTTCTGGAACCTCCTGCTTTGGAGAGATTGTCAGCTCAGCCAGGAAAAGATATGACCAGTTCCTAATAATTTTCAGTTTATCCTCACTTTGGCTGAAGTTGGATTAGACAACTTCCATAGCTCCCTTCCAACTTCAACTACTTTTTTCAATAATTAGCATTACATCCTGTGTCTGAGATATGAACGGATACAAGGAATATATTTACCAAATCATGTACACATTTCACGCTTTCTATCTGGTTTTAAACTTTTCTCTTTTGTATTCTCGAACTCTGACATTTGCAGTACAGCAATGTTGGAAAGAACAGCTTCCATGACCTATCAAAATGATTTGTTTGAGTGTTTAAAACTTCCTTTATCTCACTAAGAGTCATTGAAGTTCTCAAAAATACAGAATTCCCTATGAAAGTACTTTTTATAAAGAAAATAAAAATAGAAATTAGGAAAAAAAAGATACCTAAAAACTATGGAAATTATGGTAATTATGGAATGTTCACACCTGAATGGTTTACTTCAAAACTTCTTGTTATTCTCCGATCAACCTGATGTGCTGTTCTTCATGCTGTTAAGGAAGTCTTTACCTTTCGGCAAGATTCTAGTGGTATGAAGATCAAAGAACTAATGTTCATTTTCACACCCAGCTGTGGTTATGGCATTTCTGGAGACCATTAGGTAGTACCCAACCATCTAGAGCATGCAACCCTTGTGGTTCTTTGGTTTTTTTCACTATGACATTCAGGTCCCAAGAGCATCTTAATTTCACCAGAACCTTAAGTATTTGCATTGATTTTCACATACTGCAGCACTGTTTCAAGTATAATATGCATATGGAATGAACTTGAAATAATTTTCTATATTCCCAAATGAGAGCAGACGGAGAATTGTTATTTGTTCTGCAATGAAAGATTCTGTTTAACTTTTTCCTGTGCAAAAACTGTACAAACACTGCACTTCAGAAGAGACAATTCCTCCGGTGCCATAGTCTGCATAAATGAATGAATTGTATGAATCTCACAACCTAAAAACCGGGCTTTGTTTTCACATGCTTAAAGGAAGTAAAATGCCTCTAAGTTTCCACCAGGCTGTTATCTGCCATGAGACATTGGTGCTGCAGTGTGGAGTGGAGACAGCCCTGGTGGGCAGGGTCTGTGCCAGCAGCACAGCTCTCTGCCCACTCAGGGCAGCATAAAAGAAATCCATGACTGACTGCGTTGGAAGATATAAATACAAATGTGTCTTCTCACAGAAAAGGCAGATGTTAAAGTACACCTTCTGCAATTAAAACTAGTGCATGAGACAAATGCCAATGAATAAAAGCCCTTCACTGACCACCAAAGTGACCTTCCTTAACAGGGCTTATCAATTTTACCTTTACCTAAAAACTAAACTTTTTGAGCCTACATGAACTGCCTCTATATCTTGTTGAGTGATTTATAACATTTTCACAATAAAATTAATTTGGACTCCTAAAATCTATTTTGAGACACAAAAGGTCTCAAAATTATTTTCTAACTGGGACTGTGCCACTTTATGTTAGCTATTTACCATAGCTTGGTCACCCAGTCTTTTTTGCTTCGTCTTTACCTGCATATACTTCAGGATTTTAAAATATTTATCTCACTTAAAAAATACAAATATCTGTCATATATTATATAAATGAAATATCAATGTGTCCTGATTTTGTTTTTACTGCAAGTTCTTTTCCATAACCACTACATGCACTTCCTAATTTAAAAAAAAAAATAATTAAAAATCCATTGTATGCTTTCTGGTCCATACTTATTTGCTAGAAAAAGAGTCTTCTTACATGCAGAACCCAGTACCTCATTTGCAAGTGATTGTCAACTCATAGAGCTCTGGTGATTTGTTTTAAGCAGAAGGCTGGAGAAAGATAAGAATATGAAAGTTTGGTAACTTTTTTACAGCCTCAAAGCTTTCCATAAGCAGTTGCAAGTGAGAATAATAGTTCTGAAATTGTTAAACCAAAGAAAATGTACTGCTGAAAAAGGTCAAGATTTGTTGCTGAAGCACAAGCACTTCCGTCTAGAAAACAAACCAGTTTTGTTCTTGTTAGCAAGGTCATGCAGCCAATTAATTTCATCTAACTTTAACAGAACTTTTTAAAAACACTATTAGATTTAGGGCTTTGAGCTGATATAGATTGTTGTGGCACCAGCAAACCTTTGGAGTTACGTCAGCTTGGCTACTGGTGCCTTTCTTCTCCTGTATCTTGCCACATAAAAAACGTGGCTGTGACAAGATCTCTTCTCACAGAATTTTATAGGTCATGGAGTTTCCAGCAACAGGAACTCACTGAAATGATTTGAAGGTTCTTATGTTACAGGGGATGCTGCTCTATTTTCTCACCCCCAAAAGGCAGCAATGCATTTCCCAATGACAACAGACAATGATCTACCTGTGGTTCTTTAAGGGACCCTGCCTGTGACAAAGATTAAGTATGGACTGGTAAGATGTACAGATACATCCCTCATCAACTGTGCTTCCTCCTGAGATGTTCCCTCCATCTAGGAGGAGCAAAACCAATTTGAATTTTCTCCAGGAAAGGATCAATCCTAAAACTTCATCTGGCCTCCATTCTTTTCAAGGTATGTTGAACTAGAACAGGAGAAAACTATTCATTAGATGTGTGTTGAATCCAAGGGTGCAGCCATTCTAACTCAAAGCCTGGTGTCCATGCAGTCCTGGTGCATGACCTGGGCTCAATGTGGCTGCACTGGTGTGAGACAGTTCTGGGGCTGGAGCCACCAAATGGCAGGTGAGAGATAAGATGACCCGCAACCACAGATGCTGTATAACATCCCTGACAGGATGATTCTGCCTGCAGAAGTATTTTTTCAAGCCAGAGGAAAATATTTAATCTGCAGCTGTGTTGCTCTTAGCCATCTATTGCATGCACTATCCCCAATAAATAACTGCTGTGCTCTCTTGCTGTGCCTTGCTTGCAAGGTCTCTGTATGTCATGAAATGTGCCTGAGCCAAGGTGACTCATGAAGGTGTGCTATTGGCACAAAGATTCCTGTTGATTTAACTTCGGTGTTTGCATTTCACTATAAATATTTTAATTATTGATAAAAGTATTGTAAGGAGGGATTGGGGAGTGACAATTAATGGGAAAGGACAGAGGAATAGGGAGGAAGGAAGAAAAGTGAAGCAGAAATGTTTCCCAACTTCATCTGAAGCACAAGTTAATAAGATGTTGTACTCAGGCCAAGTGTCTTGATGCCTGATCAGAGATCTCCATCATGGGTAGGTTACTGAGACCTCTGTTGCCCCACAGATTACCCTGCAGCCCTTCCTATACAGAGAGGTCATTTGTAACCAACATGTGGCTTGAAGGGTGCACTGTCTCCCGAATGCAGCCTCGACTGAGTTCCACAGCAGCTTGAGAATAGAGGAGGCAACCCAGGAGACATCAGGGTTTGGGACAGAGAAGGAAAAGGGCAAAAGAGAGATAAGCAACCTGCCTGGAAAGATGAAATAGTTATTTCACAGAGGAACAGAGATATGATAATTTGAAATTTGTCACATTTTTCTTGATTTAAGTGTACCGAGCCACTGAGACATATTGCAGATTAGCTGATTACCAGGTAAAATATTAGCCTTTAATATTCCATACTCTTAAATATTAAAATTGGTTTGAAGTATAAAGTTGGGGTTTTTTTCCTAAAACTGTTGGGCATTAAGCATTTAATTATACTCTGACCAAATAAACTCCTCCTTGTAATGGACCTGAGTGTATTTTCTTTCCATACTGAGTGAAATTCTGTGTGCAATATGCACAGAACAGATTATTCAGTTTCTTCTACTGTGAGCCTCCATGGAGCATGGAAAATCTCAGATACATCTCATTAGCTTTTCTGCATGTGGGTTTCTAATTATGAAGTGCTATAATTGACCATTTTCCTTTTCAAATTAATTTATAACATAAGAAGATTTGATTGCGGAAATATTCAAAAGGAATAATTTGGTTTGACCTTACAACTTGTTCCAACTCTTTGGCTGGTATCCATCAGGATCATTAAAATCAATTAAGGAGTTAAGTACAGGACATCTATTGTTCTGCCATAGAATCAATAGATCCTTTCAAACCTCTATAATTTTAAGGATCACAGCAGACTGTTTAAAGAATTGCTCTTTTGTAGGATCATAGGTTCTAATCTTATGATGGTTCTAAGCATGTAGTGACTTTTTTAGCTTTATTTATTATTTTTAATGGTGAACACATACACTTTTGGGGTTTGGAAATAGAGTTCGATCTTTGGAAGAAGTATGCAAACCATATTGCGTTTCTCATACCACAGACAGGCTCAGTAAAAACTGAAGTTAACTACAATCAATTTAATTGAAATTGTTGAATATTCACTTCACTAATGGCTGGCCATTTGTAGCTGCAGTTATATTTAGAAAAAGAAAAAAGAGATATTTGTATCCCAGTAACAGAGATGTGGACCACGTCACAGCTCCATGGCTGGATCAGCCAGTGGTAATCATTGCAGCAGCTGAAATGAGAAACACTGGGGAAGGACAGACTCACTGTCCTTAAGGCCCAGAAGCTACTGTATTGCAATAATAACTTAGGGCCAAAAGTAAGCTTGACTTATTTGGTGAAAGAGTATTATTTCATAGGAAGCATGTTTCTTTCCAGTAACTGTGAACTGAGAGCTAGGACAGCATTCACTCATATTTGTGTAGCACCTCACACATGGGACTGATAGTGCCAAAGGTGTCAGTGCTAATACTGTGTATGTGTTAAATTACTCCTACGCTTTTTATTACTTAGAGGCTGTTGCTGGGCTTTGGAGGAGGCAGTGCTAATCCATTTCAATCTCTGTGAAATATTACAGACCAGGTAGTCATGCTGAATACTAAGGATGAATGGAATATAGTATCATACACCCTATTTATGACCAAGTTTAATACATATGAAGGAGAAAGAAGTGAGGAGAGGAAATTTTTGAAAGTCAGTGCCTACAGTTATATTCACACCTTATTTGTGACCTTAGAGTAAGCATGCCTCATGTATATATAAAGACAATTTATTGTTCATATAATCAAAGTAGAAAAAGTGTGACATTTTTTCATCCAAATCTAATTGTTGAGAAAAATGAAAGAAGAAGAATAGAATTGGCAGTGATATGCCAATCTTAGTTTTCCCAGGGTTATGATCCCTCTTTCAGTGTTCTGGCAGTGGGAGGTCTCAGGGCAAGCTCTGATCATTCTCACTTGTAGGAACACCATGGGCATGTTGATGGTTTTGCCTCGCTTGGCCTCCTTCTTCTATGTTTGCTATCATGCTTTCACACCTCATTCTTTCTTCTCTGGTCTGCTGCTCCATGTTATGTCCAAACTTACTACCTACAGTATCTTTGTTCCATGCTGGGTATCTTTTCTTTGTTCTCCTGTGAACACACGGGCATGCATTTCTTTGACCGACCATGGCTGAGCAGTTTATGGCCTTGCAACCTCTAGTGCCAGCCTCTTCCCCTTCTCACCACTAAGCTATGTTTGGTGTGTCCACTTCTGCAGCTGCTGCCTCACCAACCTGTGATTCTATATGTGACTTCATCGTGTTAGAGTCATCAGAACAAAGGAAAACAAATTAGCTGTAGACAATCTGCAATTAGGAAATACGTTGTTACCGCTAAACCACATTAAAGTAAAGCTGCTGGCAGGTCAATAAAAGTTCAGACAGAGCAGGCATGACAATCCTCAGACTCAAGGCCTTGCAAACCCAGAATGCTTTGGTCGATTACTAACAGTGGCAATACCATATTGTAGAGCTGCAGGGTAACACCATTAGCAACATGTAAGTTCAGCAGTGTATCTTATAAAATTAATATTTTCTTCATGTGACTATACTTTAATACAATGTCAGCCTGCAGTGAGAAATAATAACTCTTTTTTTTTTTTTCTGGAAATCCAGTTTACATATGTTTCCATATTCGGTCAAAGGATTTCTAGACCCCGCACGATTACTGCATCATTTGTAATAAATCATCAGAGGCGCCTACATTAAAAAATTAGCAAAATATCAGAGAAGTAACTTCCCTTTATAACGTGACTTTTGGCTTACTTGCTCAATTTCTACACTGGCAATGTGAAGACATCAAAAATTATGCTGCTTTTCTTAAATTGGCTAGCTTTTCCTCTTCGTCTTTGCTCCTCAAGTTCTTAAACTAATATCCCATCAGACTGCGATTAGCTGTGCTGCCATCTGGGCAGTGGCAGAGGTGACTTTCCCTTCCACCTACAGCCACCTGGCCAAGCAGGAGCAGGGAGGAACACCCAAGAAGGGAAAGCAGGAAGGGATACTGGCAGGGCATCCCCTCCTTGGCCACCAGTCTCTGGGGGGTGACAGGGAGAGCTCCTCTCTTCCTTGGTCATGGGTAAAGCTACAAACAGAACCAGGATGGAGAGGACCTGGAAGGATCTGTGCCCCCTGTGAAGAGGCAGGACTGAGTGTCCCCTTGTGCTGTGCCTCCAGCCTGACCTGCTGGCCTGTCCATTGAGGTCTCTCCACCCTTTTCTTACAGGGAGCTTTAAATGCCTCCCTTCCATATGTGGCCACCAGGTACATTACTAAACAACATGTGTGACTGCCAAAATAACAGCCAAGAGCTAAACACCCTGCCACTCCTTGGCTTGCTCTAGCAGCTCTCTGGGTAACTGCAAAATGCTTGCATTTCATCATTAAAACACTCATTAAAATTCATAATTAAAATTTTCTTCAGCATCAGTCTTTCTTTCCCCTATCACCAGCAAGCAACCCACATCAAGACAAACAGGGTGACCCTGACAAAGAGCTGACTACTGGCTTGTGTGTGCCAGATATCAGGTTTTATTACTGCTGGTTTCTGTCTTAGCAGAGATATTCCTAATTGTGTGTCAAGAACACTTCCTGCCTCAGAAAGCAATAATCTATATTGCAAAGAAACAGGCTGCATAAGGTACCTCCCTGAGCCAGAGTCTCTTTCTTCCCCAGCAGTACTTTGAGGGCTCAGCATCCTCTTTGTCTGTTGTCTGCACGAGCTCCAAACCCACAAATATGTGGAAATCAAAAAGGGGAAAACAGCATTTTGTTGAAATATTTCAGATTCAGCAGAAAGTGCAGTGTTCCTCTTGTATCCTTCACTTGAAACAATTGACATTGTAAGGGGTAGGATACAAACAAACACACTTGGGAAACAGAGGAACTTGGGCAAGAAAATGCTGTGCTAATACACATTGATTCACATTACCAATGTGCAGCATGCAGGGCAGTGCTATGGAAAAATAAAATGCTGCATACATTTCTCCTGTGGAGCAATTACCAGTACTAGGCTGCATTTTGTAATAAACTACCTTATGTTTCTTCAACTATAACATTTTGATGTTTCAGTTTGTGCTGTATTTCCCTTACGGAGCCCACGGGAAGAACATTTTCAGCTAAGAACACATGTTGAGAAACAGACTTGCCTGTCTCTAATATTTATGCATCCCTTAAAAAAAGCAAAAGGATGCTTCTGACTGCAATTGAAGCTTGTACATATTTTCTTTTGAGAATGTTGATATTTTCTAGGAAAGCCTTAGATCTTGGTTTTCTGTAGTGCAATTTCCACACCCAAACTGTTTATTCTGTATTTTTTACTTTGACAACTGTTAGCTATTTATACCTGGAATACCTTTTTAGCTCTAATAAAGCAGCCATTATGTTTTAAGGCTGACAAACTGTTTTCTTCTGCTTCCTCATTACGTTTTTAAACTTAAAGTCCTTTTTATTTTCTTGAGAAATCAGACATATAACATCTCATGTTACTTCTTTAGATAATATATTTTCTCCTTATAATTTTATGTTGCAGTATGTTCTTGGATGCAAGCCATTGAATACTCCAATTTCTACATATATCTTAACTGTCAGAAATATATACAATGTTTCGGTGTTTACTACCTCTGGGTAAAAAAAAATGTATTTATTGTTTTAATTAACTATCATGTGGTAAAATTATTTTCATTTTTTTAAAATATTGACTAAATATACTCAAAAAACCACCCAAACCTGTTATGTAATAAAAAGCCTTTTAAGTAAAGAAACATAAAAATTTAATGTAGTTAATGCATTTCTGAGTGGCATTTTCTGCAGTTAAATAAAATAATGTAGAAATCTAAATTTTTCAATTGCTATTGTTACATGCAGAAAAAAACCAAATTTATCAGAAATGGAGCTGAACTAAAAATTTTCCATCTAACTCCATTTCTCCAGCTGATTTTCTTTTCTGAAAAACACTTCAACAAAGGCTCAACAGAATATTTTTTAACACCTGAATGATAACTATGTATGTTAATAAATGTACATGTTCTACTTCATTTGCAATAAACAGGGGGGAAAGTTATATAATGTTGATGGATAAAATCTCACTGTTATGTGATATTTCTATTTGCTGGATTAAAATAATCATATTGTAACAATATAGAAAAAAAATAGTCCCACATTTTTTTTTCTCTTGCATGTGTAACTTCCTCCTAAATGAAATCTGGAGGTCTGTTTATTACAGCCTCTCAACTTGCCTGGAAAGAAAAGGTACATTGTGTCTTTAAGTCTGTATAAGAGGGAAACCTGTTTTAAAATTATCTTGAGTTAGAGTTCTGAATGCAAATTACCTTCCCACACAAATTTAAAAAAAAAAAAAAAAAAAAAAAAGAAAACAGAAGCATCATAAGTGCTTTTTAAAATCAAACTCAAAAGGAGTATTTTTTCAAAATTTTTACCTATGGTTGGTGCCAACTATAGCTTTATTTGCAAAAATTTCTATAATAAATTAAATCCAAGTTTTCTTCCTCACCCTCCTTTCATAATGAAGTTAGCCAGTAAAACAGGCTATTGCTGAATGAAGCGAAGCAGAAGTGCAACAACCTTTGCCAATGGAAGCAACTCTCCTGCATTTTGATGGTGTGTTGTATTTTCACTTTCCTTCTGCAGCTTCCTATCCAGTTAGTCTCCATTTCAGTCATATCCCATTTTCCCATCCTATTCTTCCACTAGTATTGGGTCTGAGTGGAGACAAGCATTACACACAGCCCCAGCAGTGCCAACCGATAGCTTGTTTGCATTATGTGTCATCACGGTGATTTATCGCAACCGCTGCTGGAGTAAGGCATTAGATTTACCTTACTGTCTGTCAAGGACCAAGTTTTAGAGCTTATAGTGGAGAGCAGGGTAGAGCAGATAAAGGCTACATGGCTTCCCACAGCCACCAAATCAATTTTTTTTATGTCCCTGTGATGCTGAACTACAGTATCATAAACTCAGATTGAAAGCAATGTTTTCATGAGGGCATTTTAAAAACACTTGTACACAGTGCTATGTCCTCTTTTGTAAAACATGGAAATGTCAAATGCTAATCCCAAGGCTCTGACATCCTGCAGGTAGAGTAACACAAGAGCTGTATTAAATAATATTTTCCTTTCCATATAAACCACAATGGGGAGTAATTTCAGACTCAGAATATTAGCACAGTAGTCATGTTGCTAAGATCAACTTCAGATCTTCCCTCAACTGCACAAAGGAAATATCTGGAAGAAATGCTTTTTTTAAATATTTCTGAGTTACTTTTACTTTCTGTCAAAAACTTCTTACAGGAAAGGTTTCTGTTTATCCTGCCATGACACCAGGTGTCTGTCAATCCTGCCGTGACACCAGGTGTCTCATCTGCTTCAGGAAAGTGTGGTGTGCTGAGATATTCCTGCATGGTTGTGGGAAAAGTGATTGACTGAGTCAGAAAGAGGCAACCACCCACATCTGCATCTAAGATAGGATTGTTCTTATGTTAAGAAAGCAACAAAATGTTATCAAAACAAACAAACAAATAAATTGCATCTTTACTAAAGGAGTAGTGACAGTGCTGTGTTGACTCACTTGTAACTTTTTGGATAGCATCTCTATTTCATCACACTTTTGGGGTTTTTTCACAAGAAGGTATGCAGTAAAGCTGTGAAGTAGCAGGGAATGTTAGACACATTTTAACAAAACTCCTGCAGAAGCAAAGATCTTCAATATTAATCCATTTAGAGCAATGTAAATCTCTGCGGTTTTGCCTTTCTTTTGTATTGCATGTACTAGAGATTCAAACTCATTTTGCTGTGCTGTGCTTACCTTTTTCATTACATTTTCCATCTGCTTGCAGACCCAGACCACTGGACACCAGTTTCAATATGTTTTGGATTTAGATACACCTAAGCCAATAAACTTATAAACCAAACCAAACCTCAGCCTCTAGTGCATGTCAAAGGAATCAAGAAATGCAGTTTTTTCCTTGTGGGTGGATTTCTGACATGATTGGGTTGCTGTGAGTAATGATAGCACTGTAAATATTTAAGGAACAGTAAATGAAATTTGTCATCTCCATTTCTAAAAGTGAATTTTTAAATACCAGTAAAGGTAAAATATAAACAAGTAATTCAAATGAAGATTCATGCTTCAGAGCATTGCACTTACTTGTGTTGGTGGATCATATAAAGGTATTTAAGAAGTACCTCATAGTGAGCTCTGAAAATAAAGTTATAGAAGAGCAAAAGGAGAAGGTTTTGGCATAAAGACTGTAGGAGTAGTTAACTAAGTCATTTATTTGTGGCCACAAAAGGCTGTGGATGTGAACTCAGACTCAAAAAATGAAGATAAAGATACAAAAGACATGACATAAAGCTTAGAGCACAGTGGCAGAAGGTAATGGAGAGCAGCAGCTACTCCCATGCAAATATATGAGGAAGTCTGATGTCTGTTTGTATGGGCTGTCACACATCGTTAACTGTCCTCATACCCTCCTGTCTGGCATGCATAAAAGCAAATTTTCAGCACCACCTTCCACAAAAGCTCATAGCTTACCACATCCACCAGCAACCTACTAGATGTTGGCATTGGAGTGGAGACACAGTGAAGTCATTTCACTGTTGATAAGTTTCATTTGAAATGTGTATGTCAGCTGCACAGAATGTGTCACCTGAGAGAAGGTCCCCCCAGACCAGCTGCAAGGATGGCTGTTTGCTACCCCTGCTCTGTGTTAGCAATTGTTCTCCCTTGGGGCTCAGCTCCAACAGGAGGGTGTCCAGAGCTGTCATGGGATACTCCCGTGGGGTAAGCATTTGTCATGCTACTGAGGAGCCTAAGAGGGTTGAAAGCTGGGGGTATGGATGATTCAGAGGTCATTAATGGCAAATGATTAAGGAGTAGTATGGTCAACCCTGGTTTCAGAGAGTTTGAAGGGGAGATTCAGTCCCTGGGAAATGTGTACAGGGAAAAAAAAAATTTAAAATGTAACCACCAAACCAATAATTGAAAGAAAGTGAGAAAGGAAATGTATTCAATATGGGTAACACTAAGGCTCCAGCTTGATGTTCAGCATGGGCATGGGCTATGTGATGCTGCAATCACTTAACACAGAAAAACTGTTCACAAAAGTTGTAGAGGAGGATATTGCATTGTAAACAACAAATACACACAAACATAATTTAACATCATGACTGGAGACATATGCAGTAGATTTAAGGTAACTTCTTTTTATTTAAGAGTTGGTCTGTATTATTCATCCCATAAATAGCAAGATAGCTTCCAAAAATATGTTCAGGGTTCTGCAAATCAGGAATTTAGAAAGAAAAAGCTAAAGTCTTTCTTCAGTCTTAACAATATTGGCCATGTGTCCATGACAACAAGAATATGATAACATTATCTGCCTTATGAATTGATTTCCTCCAGCATGTATCTGAATAATGTGCCCGAACTCCAGCATTTTTTTCTATATCCAGAAAACTTCTGCTTTAAAAAAAGAAATAAGAATGTATACTCCTTAAAGGAAAGCCTTTCTGACTCATATACAAAAACCAAATAAGGCAAAACTCACTCCTTCCCCACAGGAATCTATGCATTACAACGTCTGTCTGCATTGAAAATGACAAGTCAGTCAAAATACAGAATTATCACCTTTAGCCATTTTTCATAAATTTTTCAGGAGTTTTTTGGTTGGTTTTTTTTTTTTTTAACTTCTTTTTATACTTTATACTTTTTTATACTGTTTTATTCCATATTTGCATAATATATGAATATATGGACGAGCACTGGAATGCTTCTCTTTAAAGGTTAGAACTGTTCCTTTTCACCAGTAAGGAATACTAAGAGATAAAAGTGATAAAACCCAACCTTGGACAGTCAGCAATAATATTTGAGTTCAAAATGGCATCATGATGAAGAAAACAAGCAAGCTAGACTCCACCTGAGTGCCCTCACCTCCAGGAGAGCCAGCCCTGTCCTGGAGTTTATCAGGCACAGCCAATTGAGGGAGTCACTCCTGGTCATACAGTGTGATTTTGGGGGCAGTGCTGTGCAGGGCCAGGAGTCTGTGTGTGCTTTCCATTTCAGGATATTCTATGGCTCTATCAGTCTCTGCATTCATAACTGCATTGATAGTCTTTGAAAACCAGACATGGAAACACACACTATAAAAGCATCATAATTCTTTAAGTATCCAAATCTCTGGGGCTAAATAGAAAAGAAAGTATTTTTATTTAAATCAACATAAGAAAAAGGCTAAAAGAATAATGCTCAAAAATCCCCTCCACACCTTCAAACTAAATTTTTGAATGCTGTACTCTTATGATACAATTCTATAACTATTCTTCAGAATATCTTAGTAGCAGACTGACTGTGTTAATCTGAACTACATTTCCCAGAGTGAGAGGACACAAAAATCAATTTTGAACTACTTTTCTTTCTAAATATTGAGATACTACCCATTTCTCATGTGGCTAGGCTGTTCTCAGTTGAAAACCACATCTAAAAAAGGTTAATAAATTCAGTAAATGCCATAAATGTCTGGTTGATGTTCTTTGTTGTCATATTTCAAAAACTTGCGACATCCAGTCAGGAAATATAAACAGCGGCATGTGTCAGGAAAAGCATTCATACCCTGCACCTCACACATTTTGAATTCTCTGCTTCACCAGTGTGGTTGGACTGCTCTCTAACCCAGCCATAAATAGTGAAAGCGGTTTACATACTTAGAGCTTGAAATCTATAGGCTTTCCTCACTCTCACTGTAATGTTTAAACAGAGCCTAGCATTATGTGTGCTCCCATGTCATTTTCTTGCCCCAAGTGGACTGGGGAATATACCTGGATTCTTTGCCAAATTCAGGTCTTTGCTGGTGTTACTGGATTCATGCATATGCTGGCTCAGATGAAGGCCATGTAACTATACAATCAGATGATTGCATGAGCACAAGAATTATTAGAGTCCTAGCTAATACTTAGAGAGTGCTGCCAAAGTCTTTGGGAAGAATGAAATAATTAATCAAGACTGTACTATTAACAACCCACATATATTTCACTTTCAGTGCTCAGAAACTCCTCTTTAGGACTTTCTGTCCTCAAGCTTATCACGCAGCCCTCAAGAAAAACAACGAAAAAGCACTTGCTTCTAGATTTAGGAATTTGTGTCTTACATAAAGACACACTGATAGATGAATGTCTAGACTCATTAAGCGAAACTAGACACTGTTTTATAGGAAGTGGCAGCTGGTCTTAACTAGCTGCTTTGAAAAAGGTCTCTTCTGTCTTTGCTCACAAGCAGCTAATATGTTACTGTGGGCAGGAACCATGCTTACATTAACATATTAGGCAAGATGCAACGCTACCAGTGGTTGCCATATTTCTGTTTGCTTATGTTATAATAAATCACTATTTGGTTCAGGATAGAACTGAACACCAAAGCCCCTTTATGAGTCTATCTATTTGACATTGGCAGGCAACCCTCAAGTAGCTGCACAGCATCTCCACGGAAGGGGACCAGTGACCTGGAAACTCCAAGTGAAGAGCCTCATGTCAGTGTTTTCACAGTGACACTATCACTGAGGCAAAACAAAAGGCAGCTGACTTCTTTAAAATCCAAATACAGAGTTCATGGAAAGACGAGAGTATTCAAGGAAACACCTCTTACATTAAACTTTTGCGAGTCAGAACTGGTAGCCAACTTGAATTCATTTGTCGTCATTTCATTTTTCCTGTGTGCCCTGGCAGAGATGAACTCTAAAGCATTTACAATGGCACAAAGCCTCACTTTGCAGGTGAAATGGTGAAGATGTAACTATGTACAGAAGGAATTTATAGACCTTCAAGAAGGGACAGAGGTAAAATTTGTTTCCAATGTGAAAACATTCAGCCAATAACAACTTCCTAAATTTCCTTTATTCAGGCAGAAATAAATAATTTTAAGGAAATATCCCTTGTGCAAAAAGAAACAATAGTCCTTTACTCTCAAATGCAGTGTGCTAAGTGACACAGAATCATTTAGCAGAGCAGCTTTCACTATGACTTAAAATTTTAGTTAAATTTTCTTTGTCAGAATTGTCAGCAACCACACATTTTTAAATGCAAAATTTTATTCCATTGTTTTAAAATTAATTTTGTGGAATGCATATTTAGATGACAAGTAATAGATCTTCTAAGAATGCTCCTTAGGTATTTTCTCTGCCAAAGACTTCCTTTGTACTTACTTCAAATATCTAAAATCATTGTTCCTCTCTCTCTCACAAAAGATACCCCAAAACAGAAAACAAACAAAAAAACACCAAAACCAAGAAAACATCAGTCTATCCCAACAAATTAGTTTTTTGTTCTGAATGCATCTGATGTACTACATATGATCTACTCATCACTCACATTTCAGCATAACATTTTATTTTAAAGCATCTCAGTTTGTATAATAAAGTTCTGTTCCTCATTTGACACTTTAACAAGCCTTAAAATTACATGAGAATCAGTTTAAGTCTTGTACATATTTCTGGAGGCTTTTGTGCAGGAGGACTGTGGAGAAAGGCTTAAGATTTTTAGTCAATCTTAAATCAAACATGAAGAAAATAATGCAAAATATGGTATCTACACATTTTTACTTTTTTTAAAGCCACTTCCAATTAAATCTGGAATGTTGGTGCAGGTCTCTGAACCTAGGTTTTAGTTTTACATATATCCACCTGCATAATAATTATCAGAACAAATTATAATAAAAAACTATATTGTATTCATCTAATCCTATTTTCAACACAGCTTAGCAAAACCTTCAGCTTGTTAAAAATAGATGCTATACACTGTGTATTTCTTAGAGCAGATTTCAGTGAATCTTTCTGCCCCACCTGACTCTAAACAATAGCTCAGATATGTGCAGGACTTTCTTGGAAAGTGTCATGGTTTAACCCCAACCAGCAGTCAAGCCAAGCCCCACACAGTTGGTCACTCACACCAGCAGAAGCAGGGTGAGAATCAGAAGGGTGAAAGGCAGAAAACTTGTGGATTGAGATAAAAACAGTTTAATAGGAAAAGCAAAACCTGCACACACAAGCAAAGCAAAACAAGGAATTAATTTGGTGCTTCCCATGGATATGAAAGGGTTCAACAACCTTCAGGAGGGCAGGGCCGCCTCACATGGATATTTGTGAAGACAAGCATCATTGCTTCGAGCATCCCCTTCCTTCCTGCTTCTTCCCCTCACTTTTTGTACTGAGCATGATGCCATATTTTCTACAATCTCTTTGGTAAATTGGAGTCACCTCTCCAAGCTGCTTCTTCTCCCAGTTTTCCATACATCCCCAACCTCCTCGCCAGAGCAGCAGTGCAAGAAGCAGAAAATCTTTGTGTAAGCCCAGCTCACCAACAGCAAAATCACCCCCATATTATCAACCCTGTGCTCAGCACAAATACAAAACGTAGCTCCATACTAACCACTGGGAAGAAAATTAACTCTACCCCAAACTAGCACAGAAGAGAAAGTTATTCCTTTCCACTAGAGGAGATAAGATTAAACTCTGACTTCCTATAAAATATGAAGGTCAACCTTGCAATACAGAACGGAGTCAAGGAGCAGTAGCACTTGTCTGTAGATGAGAAAAACAGCATGGTGGCTGAAGATCTAAATTGTCTTGACTTCTCTCAAAGCAGTGGATAGTGGCTGACTGAATAAGATTATCAGAACAGGATAAATTGGAGTGTAGGGATATAATGGCCAGAAGTAGACCTCTGAGTTTAACAGCCTCTTGACATCCTCAACATTTAATGGCAAGAAAGTTCACTTTAATCCTGTGAAAGAGATCTATTTACTGGCCCTTTCATTTTGAAAAGCAGACATCTTCTCAGTACCTTCCTGAGTGAAGACTCTTACTTTGGTCATACTTGCAACTTTCCATTTATACTTAATAAAATTATTATATTATTTTTTAGATGGCAATCAGGACTGCAAGCAAACCCCAAACCCAAAAGGTGGTCTATGGATTAGTGTGGTGACAATGTAAAGCTTTTTTTAAAATTTCCTAACATTCATTTTGCTTTTTAAATTGATGCTTTTTCTTTAAATATTGAGAGTATTGATGGCTCTCAAAATGTCTGATTAAAAAGGCAAAACTGTCATCATAATGTCTGTAATTGGGCAGTTTCACATTATTATAAAAAAACGCTGAGTTCATGAAAATTGCAATTGCTATAGCATGTTGACTCTACACTGAAGACAGATTTTAGCATTTGCATGTACTCCCAAAAGATCTCAGGCAGGTTTTCATCACTTTCTGAACTGTCTGTTCGCATTATGGTAAATCATACGTTATAATCACAGTTTGCTCCTGTCTGCTCCCAAATTGGTTGCTAGTATTTCAGGTATGGTTGTTACCTTGTTTTTAAAAAGGTACCAGAGTTTGTGCTGCATGAACGTTTTTTGGTGATACCTTTAGTGGCACTTTAGCCTTGATATCCAAATGGCATATCCAGTGATGAGATCTAAGAATAACAGGGAGGGTGAAATATCTTAAATAAGGTCCATAAGTTCATCATCATTTAAAGAGTAGAAATGGTTCTTGCAAGATTTATTTTGAATATGCTAGAAACTCTCAGCATAAAAAAAGCAAAAAGACATTTGCCCAGCTGAAACAGTCATTCCCTGATTATGATTTCTAAGTTGTATTGCCAAGCTATTCTAGAGATTTCCTACAGCAGTGGAAAATACCCTCTATGGATAGAACCTAACACAGTTTCACTGGGAACAGAGGAATTTTCTCTCACCACAGGATCCTTATGTTGCTAATCCAAGTGAATAATTGCCATTGCCTGCCTCTCTACTGTGTCTTCTTGTAACTCTTCCTACATTTCTCATCTGTAATTGCAGATGTGCATGCAAAGGCTGCCTTGATGCAGGCACAGCACTGCAAACAGAGCTGTAATCATAAATAAGGTTTGTGTCTGGAAGAAGAGATGACGCAGACAGCAGCTCTGTGGATGGCACTGCACACGCCACATCCATCTGGGAACAGAGCAGAATGAACATAGCGTAAGGGAATTTCTGAATAGTTTAGTGAAACCTGCTGAGTTTCACACTAGTGTTGCTGAAGGCCTCACAACTCCCATGCTTACCGAACAGGAGAACTGGAAGGTTTTCTCGTTATTCATGTAAAAGACCTATGCAGTTCCAATAGTTCTGGAACAATCCAAATGAAATAATGGGGCCTTTCTCTCCAAATACATACGTATTCACATACAGATTACATTATATTTGTCTAAACTGGTGATGTCAGTGATTCCTCAAATAATTATGAATCATAAATGTACAATTATATTTGTGACTTGTGAAGAGATTACTAATATACAGACATAACAACTACATCTAGTAATTGAAGCACAGTCCAAACCAGTTTCCTTCTTAGATTGATTACCTCTGACTTTGGAACCTATGAACCTAAAGATTACTATTCCTACACAAGAGTAGTAAGGGAGTGGTTGCTGGTAGGAGCCTGTGCTCATGGAGTGACTACACTCAAGAATTTCATTTATTGTGCTGGAAGCACAGTAATCATATTCCTTTTCATTTTCAGATAAAATGGAGCACCAATGGATCCTGCCACTGTACTATCCTTAGAGTCCACTTTCCTTAAATAGGTCTTTGTATTCCTCACCTTTGTTCATATCCACACATTAATATTTACCTGCACCTTCCTGGAACAGACTTCAACTCAAAGTGTATTCAAATTAGTTTGAAATAAATTTTATTTATAGAGATGAACACAGGTTATTATATGTTAGGCTTGGCAACCAAGTTCTGCATGGAAACTAAGCAGTTCATTGTGATTTACAAATTAGATATGTATCAATAATGATGCCTATTCAGGAAAAATACAAAAAGCATCTCACAGATATGTAAAGAAGACATATATGATATTTGAAGCAATCCTCTGGCTTTGCTAAGCTCTACTCCACAGGCCAATTTTAACCTGTGCTCTTATATATAGTGCTGACCATTAAAGGCTGGGTCCAAACCAAAAAAGTTGTCATAAGCTTAGAAAACAACCATCAAAGAAGGAAAATGTAGTTATTCAGCAAATTAAAAA
>PYHW01009739.1:1026516-1069988 GCA_013186435.1 Turdus rufiventris | reverse complement strand
GAGAGAGAAAGGAAGGGAGGGGGGGAAGACACAGTAAGTATTTTAGCATGTACAAAATATCTACAAAGAGGAAGGAAATTAATCCTCTTGCCACAGGCAAAAAAATCATAGGCTTGAAATTACAGAAATCTCCTATGCTTTTAGGGTGGGAAAAACATTTGAGAGTAAAGATGATGAAGTCTAAGCATGGAAAAGGAATGTTGCAGAATAACCTGCTCATATTTTCGTAATATCAAATAAATTAAACAAGAACCTGGTGCCTTGGGCACCATCTGGTCAGGTTCTTACTCAAACATATATTCTGTAATTTTTCAGTACTTTTGCATAAGAAAAAAAAAACTATTGCTTTTGTTACACAAAATAATTTTTTAAAAAACTCTGCTGTCAATTTCCAAAACACATGGAAATGTATACTGATGTTAACAGAGTAATATGACATCAGCCTTATTCTAAAACTCTCTTTCTAGATATGCTGAGTTTAAGACAGAACCTGTTTTGGTTCATTCTGATGATTAGCAGACTGCAGAAAATTTGAACCTGATGGAAATCTGCTTTCTTGACATCAGGGAATTCAGGTACATGTACATTGGATCTAAAATTGGCACTGAAAGCATGATTGCTTTGCCTTCCTTAATTTTAAAGAAAATCTTTGCTAGATCCACAGGGACAAGCCCACCCATTCATTGTTCTTAGGTTTAACCCACCCATCTATTCTCCTTTCTGATCCCATTTGTTCTATTTTAACTTTCTTATCTTCTGTACTTCCTTCTTGAATTCTAATATTTATTTTAAGTTATAAAAGCTAATAAGATTTGCCAGAAACTTAAAATTCCAAACTAGAGATTACTGCTGATTATAATGTTATCTTAATTGTTATCTAACTGTTGGCAGGTACTGCACAGCTACTACTGAAAACTTTGGTAACTGACTTTACTAAGCAAAAATAAACCAAATCAGTAAGTTTAAAATTAAAACATTAAAAATGCTTACATTAAAGAATGAGTTATTATCAGTATTTTAATAAAATATAAAATGAAAATTAGTATTTTCCACTGGAATTTTTTTTTATTATTACATACAAATAATTGCTCATACATGTGCTCACGTATGTCTACATACAGCAAATGCAAAGTGAATGCAACAAAATTATGGATTAAATGCCATTATTGATAACTAGATCATTGCATATAGAAAATAAGACACATTCAGCAGATTTCAATTTCATAAATGTACTCCATTTCCTGAGACTTTAAGACCAACAGTTCCACTTGAGTCACACAAATAAGTTGTATCCTGTTATTGTACTTATGGTGCACCATGCCTTTGGTGAGTGAATTATTTTTTACAAGCAAACTCATTTTATTCAGCACCTGTAATGTGCTAAGACCATGGCTACAGCCAGCTTTGATGGTTTATCTGGAAAGCAATAGCTGAGTTGCTTGCAGTCATTCATTTTATCCTAAGGTAAACACTAGGTATTAGTATTTGGGTTTTTCTATTACAGATGGGAGTGACAGACAATGTCATATTTATGACTAATATAATTTGATAGGCACTCATTGGACTGAAAATAAGGATTTTACTAACGTAGAACATAAACTCATGGACACTGAGATTCAAGTGACTTGAACTGTCCTGCAAAGATGGTTCTGAACCTCCTTTGTGTGCTGTCTTTACAGAGATCATCCCTGGCAGAGGCAAAATACTGTGGACCCCAACAGACACCTGCTTTTTATCCCTTGATCAAAGAGGCATCTCTGTCTTTTGGTGACAACAGATTGTTTTTTGAACAGTAATAAACAATACCAGCATTTTAATCTTAAATTGTGAATCTATATTTTTTATTGGGCAATCTCTCTCTCCCCTGAATCAGCATAAAAAAACCACAATGCATGGCTTTCCTTATGGTTTTCTATTTCTCTCATGGCTCATCTCAGAAACTATAGGAAAATCCCAGCAACAAAATTGTTTGAGAATAATTAGAAAAACAAAAAATTTGATTTCCTAATGACTACTATATATTTTTTTAAACTGAAAATTTTAGTAAATAAATATGATCATATAATAAGTGTGATGTAATTATTCTTTTCTTGAATGCAATAGGTACACAGCTAAATTTAAAAATAATGCCACAAGAATCCTGACAGCATCAATTGCTCTTGATCACTCTTGGACTCCAGGGCTACACCACCCCCTCACATGCAGATTAATGTTCTAATATTTGTCCTTCTCCAAGCCTGTTTCACAGAGGACTCACACTGTTACTGCAGACTAATTATACACGTATGTTTTTCTGAATCATCAAATTAGTGTAGGAGACAGTCCCAGTTTGAAAAGGGAATTGTGAATTTTTGGCCCAGATTCCATCTATGTGATCTTGAAAAGGATGAGATTTGGAGAAAAAGGACAGAAATGACATAAGAAAAAAAATGGTAGGGCTCAGAACATGCAAGTCATGAAACAGAAATTGTTAGAGTGTAGACTACTAAGATGGAAAAAAAGAATACCTTGAAATACTGAACAACTACAAGCAGATAGTACTGTAACAACCTTCAGATAGTTATTAAGACCCATGGTAACGCAGTAATGGGAAACAGATTTTATTTCTCTGCACAGCTTTATCTGAATTGTCACTGTGCATCATTGTTGCACAGTGCAAGCCTCATTGTTATTTTTTAAAATTAATTTTCATATATATGTGGTGTGTGGGTTAAGAACAATAAATGTGCAGACTGATATTGAGCACTACTGAGAACTTTTGGAAGAAGCACCTCATGTATATGTGACAAATTAAGGAACGTTCCCTAAATGGTCATGTTTTTTCCAGTTACTTAGTCCACAGGAATTTCTCACAGTTGGAATTGTGCTCTTCACTCACAGGAAAGAAGCAACAATAGGTTTTATTGATACAATATCATTCAGTGACAAATGCTTCAAAGGCAAAGTACACTTATTTACTGCATAGAAGACCAGACTAGACAAAGCTGCCAAGAAGACCCTCCCATTGTTGTTCAGAAAGGACATCCCTTCTTTCTAAATTCCTTTTCAGAGAGGATTGTATATGTGACTGGATCCACTCCAGGTCCCAGACTTGGTCAAGGGTTAACGCCTAAAGGATTATGTATATGTAATCAATTCTCCAGCTCACATAGCTAAGATTTCAAAGTTTACTATGCTATTAATCACTTGCTGAATATCTGGCACCATAAGGATTTTCTCAGCCTCCAGGAGTAACCTTAAGAGGTGTCCCTACTTGGGAATATGCTGTAGTGCATGAGAGCTCAACAGCCCCATGGACACTATTTATGGAGTAAGATGATTGACTTATACTGATATTTGCAGTGTTTGCAAGATGCCTGGATCACCCTTGGAACCCAGCTTCCAAGTTGTCATCTGTGCCCCAAAGTACAGAGTAAGATGGATGCAGCCATGACAATCCCTGCTGGTGGTTATGGCATAAACTTGGGGGCATGCCACCACATACTTCTACTTTTAAAGGTAGGGTCCAATCCCAATAACTGTATGAAAAATAATGAGAAAGAGAGACAGACAGAAAGTAACCTATTTCCAAAGCAAATATTGAGAAACTCACTGTAAAGCAGACAACAGCGTTCTAACTATGCAAGTCACTGGGATGGGAAAGAATTAAATTAAAGCTGCTGGTCTAAATTATTAAGTTAGATTTTCCTTATTTGTGTATTCTAAATGAATCCAGAGCCTCCTGTTGTCAGCCTCCTGAGTGGAGTTTTTGACAAAATTAATATAGATTCACAGAAATACTGCTTTATCTGAATAGCCACATTATTGTAAAGGTTGAAGCTTATCTTTTTGTATCTTCTCAAAACTCATAAATCCCATAAGATCAGAACATGGAGGTGTCCTAATGCTTGACTGGTTTGTTTGGGTACAGAGGATACTGAGTAGCTTTTAATTTAATTAATGTTTTTCTGCTATTTCTTTCATAATTTCTGAAAGTTTCCTAGGCTCTACCTCATGGAAAAGGATTTTCTATTTAGTGCCAATTTGGCCCACTTTACAAAAGCCAGTAATTTTTAAAATTTCTTATAGCAGTTCTCATGGCTTGGATGAAGTCAATGTCTTCCATATTCTCATTCCGTTACCATAGTGGAATAAATTTGCTGCTTTTCTATACTGATATTTTCTTTTTTATAGTCATCTTGGTGCAAAGAAAGAACCTAAATGTTTAGTTTGACTGTGTTACAGCAAGTTTTAAAAATTTTCACAGTGGTATTACTCACTAGGCAAGAAATGTTGCCTTGTAAAACTGCTAAATTATTTAATATTAATATGTGCTACAATAATGTACATTCTTAGGTCAATCGTTTTATAGAATAATTAATTTTTTCAAAACTTTGAATTGTAGAATTTGTGCCAATACATAACTCAGTTGGTCAAGAAGTCCTTTCAGTCTTTTGTCAAGCAAGCAGTCATAAGAGATCTGAAATGCACATAAAATACTAGTACTGCACTACCTAGGAGTTAATCCCCATTTTATGGTGATGTTCTGTGTAGTTCACAAATATGCCCTTCATGTATAAGCACAGCACCAGGTGAAGGAGATAATTTTTATACAGGTCAGTTCTCAGGGCTCACCAGGTAGGAAGGCCTCTGTAGTCCTGCTGTAAACCTGTAACCAAATATTCTACTGTCGGACAGGAATTCCCTCCTGCTCTGCATACTTGTCTCTCAAAGAGGACATGCACTTGCTCTCCACTGACATGGAGTCCGTAAGGGCCCTGGAGAAGTTTCTGGGCTGCTTCAACTGTGATCAAGGCCAAATTCTGGCCCTATGTGTAAAAAGAAATCATAAGAGGCTTATTGAAATACATTTATTCACTACAGACTGCCCTAGCTGGAAAAGAGGAGATAACAAAGAGTCTGTTTTGAAATGTTTGTGCACTGATTTTGATCACTGTATTCCACACAAGCCAGAGAGATTTTGGGGCATTTGCAAAAACTTTTCCCCCAAGTCTTCTTTTAAAAGGCACGTTAAAACTACAGTAATTTCACAACTATAAGGTGCACCCTAAAGCCTAAAATTTTGATCGAAACCCAGAACTGCGCCTTATAATCCAGTGCGCCTTATACATGGACAAAGTTTGGAAATTTGCTGACAACCCGGAAGTGCGAGCTACGAGCCAAGCAGCGAGCAGCTCGGCGCGGCTCATGCGGCTCGGCACGGCTTGGCATGGCTCACGGGATTCCGTTACTTATTGGTTACTTTGTTGCACGTGGATCCTCACTGCAAAAAAAAAAAAAAAGTGTGTCTTGTAATCCAGTGCACCTTATATATGGAAAAAGTTAGGAAATTTGCTGATACCCAGAAATGCGCCTTATAGTCCGGTGCACCTTATAGTCGTGAAATTACTGTAATTATCTTTACACCTTTGTACGTGGTATTTTGTAGATTAGTGTCTTGTTACCACATTCCACGAGATTGCTTCATCAAAACCTATTTTGTGCTGTTCTTTCTGTATTGTGAGAATATGGCAGGGCCACATATTTTTTTTCACACATTCTTAGTAATTAAAAAGGATTATAGTGAAGCCTGAACCCTCTGAAAGCAACAGGAATCAAACAGAAGTGTTTACTCTGTACTCCAGTATTCTGTAACAAGTAATATACAAAGGGCTCTGTTTGCGCTTCATCTCAGGTTATGCTATAAGTGTTCTCTTGGCTGCCCACTGCTTTTTGCTGCTGAGGTTTTTTGGGGGGGATTGTTTCTCTTTTCCTGTCTCTTCTATTTCTCTCAGATACAAACACTGCTGCAATCCATTCATATTGATATCTCAGCCCCATCTCTGTTAGCAGAACTTCTAGATCTCCTCATGACCTTGGCTTAAGATCTATTACATATTATGGTACATAATCTATTTTGACAATAAAATCATATTGCTTTAGATTAATATTTCATGGAAAATACAATTTTCTAATTTCTCTAAGCAGTTTTCATTATGTTTTCTTATACCTTAATTTCGTTTTTTATTGATTAATGGCAAGACTTCTAAACTAAAAAGTTCTAAGGGATTTATTTATCTTTATCATTTACTCACTGTGGTCAGAAGAAGAGAGGACTGATTGATTACAGTTCCTCTATGTGCTGCTATTTTCAGGAGTTCCTCAGTAACACATGGTGATGGATCAACCTGCTGGTTGACTGAAACAATTTACTTTATCTTCTTGAAAGGATGTCAGTCAGAGCACAGTGGAAGGTGATGAGGGGAATCTCAGCCATAGTAATGTCTTTAAAATTCTTCTGTAGAAAATGAAGAAATCTGAGGATCTGAAAAGGTAGAACAAGGCAAAGTATTTTGCATTTCCCTCACTGGGCAGGTGATATTCAGTTGCAGAACTGCAAGGCATGTAAAGACTTTTCCCTATTCAAAATGCCAGTGGTATAAAGCCTGATACAATTACCTTTTCCTGAAGCATCTCAGGAGTTTCAAAGTTGAAAATCGAAAAGTTGGTTAAAAGTGCCTGTCCACTTGTTCACTAGAATGATGCATAAAAAAAAATCCTTTACAGTCAGTGTCAGCAAAAAAAAAAAAAAAAATCTTCACAGATATGGAAATAAATCAATCTTGAAAGAATTTATTGGATGACACACTGAGAATAGATCAGACAAATACATAGTGAATGTTATACTGACATTTAGGCTTAAACTACATTTAAGCAATTACTCAGAAGCACTGCTTCTAAATAGGTAATTTATATTTGTCAAATGTATCTATCTGTCTCAGGTTTAATATAATCACAAGTAAGATTTTTCATGATCGAGGAGAAATACTTACACAACACACGCTAGTAAGGAAACATGAGAAAAAAGTGGAATTGCCAAATGAAAATTTTATACCAGTTCCTTTTTCATTTGACTTGGGTTTAGGAAAAGCTAATGTTTATTTTCAGATTATTTCCTAGGTAGAATTATGCAAATAAAAAGACACATTCTTTTCCTGGCACAACTGTTCAATTTCACATAAAAATTAACAGATTCTGTTTATAGCAGCAGATAATTTTACCCCAAATATTTGCTCAAAATCAACGCATTTCCTGAGTGGTTCATATCTTATTCTGCTGCAGAAAATCTGCTGAGAGTCAGTATGTCTTATTCTGCAAATAAGATGACTCCTACAAAAATAATTTTCTCTTTTTAAAAAGATGACCTTTCCAGACTCTTTGTATCATGCTGGCAAAAAAAGTACAAATTCCCGCTCATTAATTCTTCCATTGTCCACATGGATCGTCCTGGAATAAATTTATTCCTTCTGTCTAGGGTACTATTCAGAAGGCTAATGTCCACTGTGTTGCTCCAGCTGTAACAGGGCATTCACAAAACTTGTCTTTTACTCCAATTCTGTCAGGATGCTCCTGCCTCTCTTCTAGTATCACCTTTGTTTAAACCCTAGTGCTTATTAAAGGTTTATGCACCAACAGAGTTTCCAAGACATGTATGTGGCGGTATTAATAAATCAGGGCCCAAATAATTCCTAGTTATTAATTCTCCCTGATGCTTTTAATTTGCCTTTAAATCTTGCAAGAACTTGTTGTTTAAAAGAAGATGTGAGGCAATTAATATGTTAATTCACTATGAACTAGTTGCCTTAAGAATTCAAGCTGGGAATCAATATTTCGTGTACTTAGTGTACACAGTCTGTGTTAAGCATTAAGTGCATTTAGCTAGTTTGATGTTAGTCTTGTCTGGAAAACTGCCAGTGAAGCTGAAACCAGCCTTTTGACACATTCAGAATAGCAGGAAACCTCTTCATGAATAATTATTTCTACAGAATTGTTTACATTGAGAAGTTTTAAATAAATATAACACTTTAAGTAGCACCACATTTGTCTTAGCATGCTGTTCAAGTGCATATAAATCATAATTTACCTTTGCTGCACAACATAATGCAATCTATTAAGGAAATAGTTCTTTTAATAACAAGACTACAGGAAACAGAGAGCTCAATCACACATAAAGAGACAATAAGATTACTGTTAATACACTTTTAACCTTTTAATAAATCATCCTGATTAGCACACAGAGCTGAAAGGATCAGTGGTTGTTTTCTTACAAGCCCCCTTTATGGATTGAAAATTTTGCCCCCCCCAGAAAACCAGAGAATATGGTGTCCCCATTCATTCCTTCATCCTTCTGGTAGAAGGCCTGGTGTGTCTCATTCACAACCAATATTTTGATAATTAATGAAATAATTTTTAAAAGGAAAAAAGGGATGCAACTCCTATATTTGTCTGTGGTTCAGAATTATACCATATATAACATTTATAACATATAACCAGCAAGCAGAAGACTATTCAAAGTTTAAATGTTGGATCAATATGAAAAATGTTGGTGAACTGAAGCAATTCTACTTCAAGTTTCTGCAAATCTCTGGAACAAGCTTGCTCTTAGTACTGACAGTACCCTTCACCTGGTCTCTGGCCAGTCCAACCTGCTTCCAGTGCCAAACAAATGATGTCTCTGAGGATTCCTTCACAGAGTCTTAGACATAATTGCAAATGTGGCAAAGGAAAAAAAAAAAAAAGTTTTTCAAGGGGATTGTTGGATTCAGGACTAGAAACCAGCTCTCATTTTAGTTTTATCCAGAAAATTATTTTCTTTCTTATTTCAACCAACTTGGTTAAACCATTGATAGCTCACAGGAAACCTTGAAGTTTGTTTCAGAAGTGCAAACAACTTTCTAATCTCCCTCTGATTTATTACCTGAGTGGTTGCTGGCAGCCAAATAGCCAGTAAACACACAGATTAATACCTCACTGGCAAAATAACAAATAAGTAAGAAAAAAAACAGCATCAAAAAAACATTTTTGATATTTAAGGGTGGTACACATGGATTTTGCATCTTTTTTTTTGCTGTTTTTTTAATCCATACATGCATAAATCATGATTTTTAACTTCCTACCAGGAAAAGGATGTATTCATTAGACGTACTCAAGTAGTACATAGACTGCAGTGAACCAGATCACACTGTGTTCTGGTTCACAGTGTGTTCCTCCCATATTTTGCTGGAGGGTTTTGTTTAGCCACCCATGTTTGGCTGGTGACATCATCAGTGTAGCTCTTTGGCCTTTAACAATAAAGCTCAAAAAAAAAAAACCAAACCTTGCGGAAGGCAGTTAGTTTGGAAAGTGGGCCTTAACAAGGCAATTTCTATCTTTCTGCTGTTATATTGACTGTCCCTGAGCTGCAGATTTTGGATTCACTTACTCCAAATAGACCCTGCTTTAGCTAGGCATCCTGGCTAGCTCTGCAGGACACTCAGAACTTTTCAGAGCCTTTCATAGGACTCAAAACGACCAACCTGCTCCCACATGTGCCAGTCCTGCCTGATGCCTTCTCTGGGCTTTTGTGGCCTCAGCAGCATGCTCAGGGTGCACATCCATGCACAGGATGCACATCTGTGCTCAGGATGCACCTCCATGCACATCCATGCACACCAGCACTCATGCTGCTGCAAGGACACCCTGCACACTGGGCTGCAACTCCGCAAGGAACACTCTCAAATAAGCCACCAACAGCAGGAGACAAGGCTGTGGCTGCTGGGTGTAGATGACAGCTAGTACAGACCACCATCCAGGAAAGAGAACCCTAAGGAAGGATTGCTGAAATATTATAACATTTTGCATGGAGATTTGGAGGAAGGCAACCACTTCATCAGCTGATGGATTTCAGTCATCAGTGCGCAGCGCAGAAACCTCAAGGACCAGCACTAGCCAGCTCCTACCAACACCTGATCTTTTTCCGGTGTCATGTAGACGTTAGAAGCCTGATCTTTATGACAAATTTTGTTTACATTCGTATCCATGACAAACAACAAAAGCTGATCATGTGATGTTTGTGCAATCAAAAGGTTTGATAAGACCTTAGCAGCACACAGAAAAACAACAAAGTAAAATTAAGCTTTGGTTAAAAATTAATTGGATATATATACCTGATAAAAACTTGCAAACAAACATTCATTATATGGTTAAAGCTTCTGATAAAAAGAAAAAGCTTAGAGTTTAAAAAATAACCAAGAGAATATTTAGACACATCTAAGTGTAGAAGGTGCTTCTGTATTATAGGACACTCTTGCTCCCAGCTTTGACTTCTTCATGGCTGATCCTTTCACCTCAGCTCAGTCCATACACTTGAGGTGAGCATTGTCTTGGTTCTATCTGAATGTATATTCACAGAAGGCCCTTGTAACAGGCTTCTCATAATGACATTTGAAAAAAAAAAAAAAAAAAAAAGAAGACCATATTTAGAAAGTAGGCAAAGTACAGTGTTTATGTTATAGTGTTCGCATACTTTTCCTGTGAAGAGAAACAGGTGAATACTGTTACCATAATCCAACATATTTTAAAGCTAGCTAAAAAACAGATCTCTGAACTGCTGGAATTAGATTTTCTATAGGTGGACTCTAATAGAACCAAAGTTTAAGTAGCAGAGCAGAATACTTGTAGTGCTCCCATATCTCCATTCAATATCAAATTTAAACATCACATAAGTGGGTTACATTAGTAACCCACTAATACTGTAGCAGGTTGAAAATTTTTTTCCTTTTTACAAAATCATTTGGAAATGCCACATTTTCAAATCTGAATTTTTTATGCAGGATTATAGCAACTTAAATTTAACTGAGTCTGCCATGGAATTGCTGACCAACATGGAAGTGGCAGATGCCAGGACAAAAGGAAAGCAGGTGTGTGTGGGTTTCAGGCTTGGAACACAAATAGCTGAGATGTGAAATTTTTTGCCACCAAAAATAGAAAGGATCTTGTACTGTTGTCCCTCTCCTGTGCAAAGAACAGTGCTCTGCATTTCTTTTCCAAAGCCAGTAACATGTCCTCGCTGTCTTTGGAAGTAGTCTCCTAATTCTAAAAAGTTGCTGTCACTTCCTGACTACTAAAATGGAGGAAATAGATGTCCTTTAAATCATTAAAGTCATGCTTGGATGAGTACCTGTACTCATCTCTTTACCATGTGCAGTTTTCAGAAAACTTTAGTTTATTTTTAAATACTCTTATTTTCTAGAATGTTCATCTTAGAAGAATATAGTTTCTTCCTTATGATAAACTTTTGACATTTAAAGAGGGTTTTTTACTTAAAAGATAACACAAAGTCTATATAAATGCTGAATAATAAAGACCATTAAATTTAAAGTTTTAGGATTATGAAATGGTTATAAAACTGCCATAAAATTCCCTTTCCTGATGACAGAAGGGTACTTTGAAACACTTCTGTTCACTTTGTAAAGAATATACCTGGTGTCATTTCTGAGAGGAAGACAATTCTTATTTTCTCCATTTCCAGCATGGCTTCTCTGATTTGGGTTAGTGTGTTTTGGAATGACTGTTCTTGGAGGTGTTCTCCATTTTGTTAAGATGATATCTGGAACAATGACTGTCTTTCTTCTCAGCCTATAGACCACACATAGCAAAGAGAAGAATCCATTATTTCTGCACCGTTGCTTCTTTCTCAGATAAATTTCACATAGTTGTGGTAGTCCAGTTTGCTGTACAAACAAGATATCACCAGAAAAACAGAGCAGAATAATATAGGGAATAATGCATATCTCAGATAATGTATCAGCATAATAAGAATTCCTCTAGGTGGCATAACATAATGACTTTTCCTGCCATGCAAGGCCTCTTGATAGGAGCCAGAAGCCATAATCTTGTCAAGAAACATTTAGAAATTATGTGAAACACTGACCTAATGCAATACTATTAATAATTTTTCCAAATTTAAGAAAATATTCAATATTTCATTCCATACCTTTATCTTTGAAAAGATAGAAGTTCTGGTAGAAAAGTTATATATGTACTGTTATGAAGTTATGAATGGCTACTTTTCTGGATGTATGGGTGATAGCAGTTGGGACTGGCTGCTATAACCTCTGTCATTTAGAAAGCTGCCTGTACAGATAGTGTGTCTTCTCTTGTCCCAACCGTCCATTGTGATGCACTGTCAAAGTCTGCAACTTACTCCAAAGAAAACAAGCAATAATCAGATAGATCTCCCATTGGTCCTCCTCTGTGTGTTTTCTGCTCATAAAGCAGAATTTCCATGAACCCACTCATGAAATCCCCCACCATGAGGTTATTTTCCAGGCTTCTTTTAGGTGTTCCACAGCTTTCCCATGGCCCATATTGGCCACACGCCATGTGTTTTTTGTTAAAATGTGCTAAGCCAATGCTAATAGTCTTTTCCTTTCCAGTAGATTTTATTAGATTGGGTTAACCTTAGTTACATAGCTTCCGATTCATATCTGGCTCAGATTTGGATGCTTTGCACAGAGGATAAAGTTACATGCTTGAAAATTTTCATTTAATTGTAGTCTGCATTAAAGCACACAGTTACAGTATTTCAGTGGCTCTAGTGTTGGAATTTTTAACTGAGATCTGTTACTTGTGATTTCAAAGCACTGAGTTTCACAGTTATCGATAATTTTAAGTAAGAGATCTAAATTCTATTTTGAAAGTTTTTGATGTAGATCAGACTGACTATTCACAAAAGAGATTGTGAGTGTCATAAAATATGAGACTTTTCTTAGAAGAGAATTAAAGACTCATGTTCCCATATCCTTCTCACCTATACAGAATTGGATCCTTTTCTGAGCTACCATATATTCTATACTTTTTATTTACTTCTTATTGCAGCTGCTTACTACCTGTCTCTAATGCTTCTACTTTCTCTGCGCATGCTCTGCAGGAAAAACCTTTGGGACATGCTCTTGAAAGCAAAATCAAAATAATTCATCTAAGAGTAGTTAAATATGTATATAAAAGTTCACCATACTGCATTTAGATTTCAATATTGAAAGTGACTGAGTCAAGAAAGAGCTTAGATTTTTCTTCGGAAGCCCTTTTCCTTAGGATTTCATTAAGAAATCTGGTCAGCTTGAGGGCTCCCCTAGTGACTGTTGTAAATATTTATCCACAGGAAGTCATTTGAGTATTATTTCAGTTAATTAAGTTGGTGCTTGCAGTGAAAAAATAAAAATTTATTCCTTTCCATATTATCCAGTTTTTTCTCACATTTTAGTTTTCATTTTCTAAACTTTACTGACCTTCATAAAAGTTTAGTGTCTATTTGAAAATTTATTAATTTTTGCCTGTGATTACTAGAAATGATATCTCCTAAACATGTTTTTGCCTTATTTCTCCCCATCTAGTTTATTTTAATCTACAGGTGCTTAAAGTAGCTCGACTTAGTTTATTAAATCCCAGACACATCATGCCTACTAAATTGTCCTTTCCAAAAGCATCCAAATGTGTAATTACTTTCAACCCATATCTGCTCAACCAATATCTTGGTGTAGTAATCAGGTTTTCTACTTTCTCAATGACCCACTTTCTTCCTTACTAACAGATAACTGAGGGAAAAGCATTATGCAATGGCAACAGTTTGTGTAGGAGCAGTCCACTGCCATGTGTAAACTCCAACCCCCATCAGAGCAGGTGAGGGACATCAGACTGACTTCATTGTGTTTTTTATACCACAGTGCTGAAAGGTATGTAAATAATAGAATACTGTGTGGGACTGAGTTTATATAAGTCTGACTAGTTCACAGAGTTTGATGTAAAGATACATATGCATGGGTACTCACTAAAGCAACACAGCATATTTGTCTTCAAACTGTTTATACATCACTAAGCAAAAGATAGTAAGAGTTGTTCCCTTGTTAGCAAAGAAATTACATGTATTTATACATACACAAAGAAATCCAGCAAAAATGAATTTTAAATTATTGAATTTCGCATCCAAAGGATATAGCCATTCAGCCGTGGGGAATAGGCATTGTGTGCAGAAGCGAAGAAGCTTTCAGTTTTTAAAAAAGTAAACAATTCATTCTGATCCCTGAAAACCTTTGAAGTCTAAATATTGCCAACAGTATACAAGGTGTAATTGAAACTCTGTTTGTCTGAGATCAAACCCAAGGGAAATTTCCTGAACTTGAGTACACTAGTCAGCTCAATTTAAAACAGTCTTCTGAGGAGAGCATGGGCTTTTTTTGCCTGCTTGTTTACTTTTTAATCTGACACCTTCCTTCCAATTGTTTGGTAAAACCCCCTAATTAAAGGTGGATGTTATTGTGAGCAGCAAGATTGCTTTTATGAAGAAACAGTTTCTAGGGAAGGTCTATTATGATCAGCATAGAAGGAAGCAGTACATTTGTCTTATGTCAATTTTTTTGCTCCTTATTGGTAAAGTAGTGGCATTTCAAAGCCAGACATTGAAGCTCAGGGAGAGTAATGTCAGACATATTTGGCATCACAAATGCAAGGCAAGTAATTGCAACTGCCTTTAGAAAAATCCTAACAGGACATCTGCCTGTGTGTGAAGTGTAGGCGTCTATCTACAAGCACACAGACGTACTGTGCACAACTTTGCAGGACCCTTTATGTAACTTTCAAGTGCTACAGAAAGTTAAGAAAAGAATGAAATGACAGTGGGAAAAATTGTCTAACATTTTCCCTCTCCTGCACAAGGGACTCTACAGGCTGGAAACCAGTTGATCTGATGCCTGCTTATCCAATAGTAAGCACAACAATGCCCAGAAAATTATCTTAATGGGTTTTTTTCCTTGTGTTTGGTCATTACAATTCTATCCTAGCTACATTTACTGGCAAACTTACTAAACAAACAAGGCAGTCCAAACTCTCCATCTTGTACGCTGACAGAAAGTGGAAGTTTGACTTTACACGCCCTTGTTATGGACTGATCATTATCTCCTTGCATATGGTTTGTGGGGTGCTATTTTTGTGAGACAGACAGGGGCAACAGAATCACACAGAAGCACAGTCTGTAGGTTTTCTATCTTCTGCCAACTATTTGTTAGCAATATATCTAGTGAAGGATCTATTGCTTCACTTTAATTGTTGGGAAAACAGTGCTTACACCACGTTCATCTTTCAGTGGAGAGAAGGAAAAGGAGTCAGAAGCAGACAACTTCTTTAAGCCATCTGGAGGAAATATACATGAACCCACATGTATATTCAGTCTCAATCCAGCTGAGTATTTCAGAGCTGAGATGTAATACTGGTTAGCAGGACTGGGAATACCTATGCGTTTTAGATACACCCTGTCAGCTAAGTCCTTTATTTCAAATTAATGATTATACTTGAACAGAACTCCTGCTTGGAGCAAAAATGGGAAAATACAGGATAGGGGAAGTATCACTCTTGCAACTTCTAAGAATAAATTCTTTCACATCTTCTATCATAAAACATTATAATTTAGAGTTTCTTTTTTTCACTCTGTGGAACTCTACCACCATGAAACTGCTGTTATGGTTGAAGGAAGAAGGGGAATACAGAAGTAGAATCACTGAAGTTAGAGGAACTGAATTAGTACCATGAAAACGGTCCATGTTACCACAGTGGTCAAATGATTCTTAGAATCTTCTTTAAACACATTAAAAATTACGGGTGCCTTGGTCTAGATTTTAAAATTTTACCATGTATTATTCTGTGTACTTCGAATTTCAGATGAGATTTGTCATCCTCATTACAATGAAGCACTGAGGGCTGTACACAGTACTGCATCATATCCTGAACTTTGCAGCTTCCCAGAAAGTCATTCCTAGGAAACTAGACTCAGGGAAAGCTATAGGAGAGTTCTGTATGCTTCTCCATATATAAAGCAAGGTATCCAATATAAAGTCTTCTGAGAGATAATCTGTACGTGGGGTTCAAATCCACTCTATTACCAGCTGGAGCAATTTTGTCAAAACAGCTGTATTGTGCCCATATTTAGGGAGAAAAGCAAACAGGACCAAGAGCTATTTTCCTATGTTTGGCATTTGATTAATCTGTTTTATGTCCACATGGCCAAAAAGACCACAGTTATGGGACAATTCATTGTTGAACTCAGTCCTTAAAACCACGAACCATTTCCCAAGTAGAGAGTGGCTCAGGGGCCATTGCAAACAGGAACAAAACTCCTGTTTTGGACTGGGAATTCAGCTGAATTTTGTATTTGTTTGCCCCTGCACTACAAACATGATGAAAAAGCCAGAGCTGCATCCTAATAACCACTGCTGTGATACGGACTGGGAGGAAGGAGGCTGAACTCCCTCCTCTTTCTGGATTTTGCCTGAATGATCCCACTCTGTGATCCCTAGAATACAAACCCGGATTTCTCTCTTTTTTGTAGGACAGTGAGCCTGTCACCTTTAAGACTTTCTCCTCTGTTTTATAGTTTATTCCACTCAGGTTTTTACATACTGAGGCCCTCTTCTAGCATTTCAGAATTGAAAAAAATTTTAATGCTCTGTACCATATCCTTAACAATTTTACACTATGTATCCCAGAAATGCAGTATTAATGGGTAGGTAACTCAACTTTTGCTCATCAATTCAGCTGAAAAGTTTTGATTACAATCTGTCTTAAAATTATTATTATACGCCTTTGATTGCCAACAGCAATTTTAATGTTTAAATGACAGGTTATACATTTAATAGTCCCAAATGAAAACCTGAAAAAAGGGTACATCTCAACAAAAACTATTAAAATAAATATGAAAGGCAGAATTTACTATGCAACAGATATTGAATAGCAAAATATTAACCATAAATAGCAATCATAAAAAAAAAAATTATTAAAAAGGCGTGGAAAAGCAGCAGTGGCTAATCCATGTAACTAGATATTTTCTGTTTAGTGCAATGAATTGGTAGAAAACAAAGAGAGAAAAATACTAGACACAGAACTACACTGCTCAGCTATTAACTGGAACTATCATTTTATTTTTATTCACTTTCAGAGGATGTTAAAATTGTACCATTGCTGTTTACTAGTTTGAAAGGGAGGATGCCATAGGTAATAATTTTGGGTTGAATAATTGTACTCCAGGACTTTGTAATGGAAGTTTCCCACGTATTTATAAATGTACCAGCAGAACAAAAATGTGCTGCTTTCAAGTTTATCAGAAAAATTGGATTTTACATGTACAACCTATTCACATTTCAAAATCAGTATTGCATGCTGAAATGGTTCCTTGAGTGTATTTTGAAAAGTAGATTAATGGCGCACCTGGGAAAGAGACTAAAACTGAAATTCAAGTCTTGGTTTTCAAGAGTAATCAGGAGTTTCATGGCTATAGTCTACAAGAACAGAGTTAACTGACATTAAATTATGAGTTAGCACCAATGAAATAGACAGCCTCTGCTGGCAGTTTGGTCAGGAGAAAATCTAGTTGCTAGAGGTAAAACTGAATCACAGAAAATATTATTATACTGCAAGTATTGCAAAATAATAGTGATCCCAGTATTCATATGACAGAAAAGAAAAATGATCATGAGCTGGTACATAAAATTCTTTCATAGCATTGCTATAACACCCTAGCTCTTCCTAGGCTGCCTGATGTTTGGATAATTTGCTGACCTGCCAATTTTTGTGTGGTGGGGGTTATCCGTGCTCACGGGACTGGAAGTACAAAGGCTTTAGGGAACCATCAGAGAGACACAGAGAATCACAGAATCCCAGAGTCTGCTGAGTTAGGAAGGACCAACAAGGATCATGAAATCAAAGATCCTGCCCTGCATAGGACACCCCAAGGGTCACACCATGTGACAGCCCAAGAATATTGTCTAAGTGCTTCTTGAACTCTGTCAGGCTGGTGCTGTGACCACTTCCCTGGGGAGCCTGTTGCAATGCCAAACCACAGGAATCCTTTCCTGATATCCAACTAAACCTCCCCTGACACAGCTTCAGGCCATTCCTTTAGGTCCTGTCACTGTCACCACAGAGCAGAGATCAGTGCATACCCAGCCTCTTGCCCTCTTACAGGAAGCTGTAACTCCAGTGAGCTCTCCCCTCAGTCTCCTCCAGGCTGAACAGACCAAGTGACCTCAGCTGCTCCTCACACAGCTTCTCCACAAGGCCACTCCCATCTTTCCAGACCTCCTTTGGATGCTCTCTAATAGTTTAATATCTTTTATTGTTGCACTCAGAACTGTTCCCAGCACTGGAGGTGAGGCTGCCCCAGCTCAGAGCAGAGCAGGACAATCCCCTCCCTTGCCTGGCTGTGATGCTGTGCCTGATGTCCCCCAGGACAGGATTGGCTCTCCTGGCTGCCAGGGCACTGCTGACCCTTGTTCAACTTGCCATCGACCAGGACCCTCAGGTCCCTGGTGCTGCTCTCTAGTGTCTCATTCCCTGGTCTGTCTGTACACCCAGAGCTGCCCCATCTCAGGTACAGAGTTCACACTTTCCCCAGCTGATGATTCCCAGGCCTCTAATTTGTTGAGGTCTCTCTGCAGGACCTCCCTGCCCTCCAGGGAGTCAACATCTCCCCCCAGTTTTGTATTGCCTGCAAACTTGCCCAGTATCCCTTCCACTCCTGCATGCAAGTCATTTATGAAGATGATTAAGAGCACAGGGCTGAGGATGGAGCCCTGCAAAACCCTGCTAGTAACAGGGAGAGACCATTCTTGAAGAAGGGAGTGCAAGGCTCAAGGGCCTTCCTGACCAAAAAGGCCCCAACATCTTTCCTGCACTGGGGACAGAGGGATGTAAACTTTGGGAACAGGCACCCCAAATGGCTGGAACATTATGCAGCATGGATGCTCAGGAGACTTAATGTTGTTTCAGAAAGATTTGTTCCTGGTTTTCCAACTAAACTCTTTATTAATAAATTCCCTTTTAGTGAAAAATGTAGATATTGAAAGTCCTCAATCCTACTCAAAATGGAAACTTCAAAGTACTGGAATTTCACCCAGCTTGAAAAGTCCAGGCTTTAGTGAGCAGGTCTCTTTGTTTATCTTTTCTTTTACTTAATTTCTTCTTTGTTTTGGATTTCATTTTCATATTCTTTGATAAAATACCATGAACTGGACAGTTGTTTCTTAAGCAGCTCAGTAGAAGGGTTCTGCAGAGCAATTTGTCTTTTATCATTTGAATTTTCAAAGTGTTATTTAATCTAAAATTATTGGATTGATGCAGAAATTTCATACAGAAAATTAAAAACATATTTTCGGCTACTAAATACATTCCAAAACACTACCTAGGGGGAAAAAGGCAGGTTTAAGTTGATTTTCCTTTCAACAATACCTTGTCCCAAATTTACATTTTCTCACTTCTCATTTTGATTACACAAGAATATGAGTTTTTCAGACATCAAATGAGTAAGCATATCTCTTGCTCATTCTTTTCCCAAAACACACATCTGTCACCTTAGAATCAATCACATCTATCTCTGATGGGAAAAAGTTTTATGAAACAAAATTTACATACATTTTAGGTTCTTAAAATTTCTATGGTTATCTCACTGCAGTGAAGATATGCATGGTGTGGTCAAAAGGCAAATAAGCCTTCCTTGGAATTTATCCCACAGTATTAGCCATGGTCTCTTCCTCATATACAAACACTCCCATCCCTCCTGCAAATCCAAAACTGTGAAACCTGGGTTAACACTAAGCACAAGCTCTGGCTCTGTGACATTTAAATCTTCATCATAGCTGACCTTTTGTTAACAAGGGCTAGCCCTTCATGTTGTTTGAATAAAAGTTTACTTTAACAACTTACTCTTCAAAAGTGTAAAACACTTCATGCTTGCTTCTTAAAAATTACTTTATTGTTAAATTTCAAAGTTACCACTGATAAAAAAGAAACTACAAACCTCAAAGTAAATGAAAGGCAAAGACAAAGAAAACAAAGCACTTCTGAAAAGGTTATACAAATAACTGTAAGAACTGTTAAAGCTTTTTTTTTTCCTTTGGACAGAAAGTTTGGGGGTTATTCTTAGGTCAGTCAAGGACAGCACATGGAGACATTTTAAAAGAAGTTTTAAAGTAGGCAATTCAGATACCCTACATTAAGAGGCTTATACACTGCTGGATCTTCTGCAGCCCACACTGCTTGCTAAATGCAGTCACGAATGCTCTCCTTAACACTGTGGTTTTGGAGAACAATACCAGCTATTTTTCATTTGAATATCCACTTATGTTCATATCCTGGCACCCAAAGGATTCCTTAAATGTAGCATCTTGCTCCAAATGTTTAGGGCTTCTCCATCTTCCTTTTTGCCCTGCCCCTAGGGACAATGCCATAGCCCATAGATGCCCTGAGCTGTGTGGGGGCCAAGTGGGGCACACAGCCCCAGGGAGTCACTGGTGCAGCACGAGCAAGCAGGGCTCTCCCAACCTCCTCTTCACCTTCCTCAGTATCACTGTGCCCCCACGTCTACTCCTCTCACTTCTCTTTTAATTTGCTGAGGTTGAGCATAGAATTCCTATCCTGAGGTGATACTATTTTAAGCAGACAAGGAAGAGGCTAAGCCCAACGTGAAGCAAGATGTTCGTGACAAGCATTTATAGTGTAGATCTGTGTTTTCTGCTTTCCCCCTTTTCTTCACACTTTTAATTTTTGCCTTCAAAGCCCCCTGAGCACTCAGAGTTTCATATTGTTTCCTTTCATGATTAGATTTCCTCTTTCCCTTTCACTGTTGCAGTTTAACCCACTGTTCTCTGTACTAAAATCACTCAGGCAACCTCATCTTGTAGTCTTCTTCCTCAATTTGTGAAAATCCCAGCTGTCTGCTTGTTTATTCCTAAATCTGTTACTAGGTCTAAACAATGCCTTTTAGAGTACATAATTTGCTTTAAATGTCCTTTAGCTCCCCATGTCAGCTATTGGGTTGCATTTTAATAGTCTGGTTCCATCTTTTCCAAGTTGAAATGCTAAACTTTTCTTATTATCTTTTTTTTTTTTTACACATTAATCTGAGGAACCCAATCAATAAAATCTGAATTTCTTTTGGTCAATCCCTTGTGTACCTCTTTCAAAATTTCCTTCATAAAAGCCAACTCCTTATCCTTTTCTGATAGTCTCCTTCCTAGTTCCCCCTGTAATGTTGCTACACTTCCTTAGAGTTTCACTTCAACACATGGCCCAGCTGCTGAAACAATACCCTGTGACTGAGTGTTGTGCTTTAAACCAATAAAGCAGGTACAAGTTGCCAGCACTGAATAAACAGTACATTGAGGTTTGTGGTTTGCACTGCTGCAATTTTTTTCGTAAATTCTCCTAGTTCTTTACAACTGAATTGCTGCTTTCTAACTTTCTCTTACTGCGAATAAATCTTCCAAAGGGCATGCTCTGCTGCAGCATGCTTACACAGTGCAAGATAGGAGAAGATGCAAGCAGGAAAAGTCTCTGGCTACAAATTTAGGCTCTGTATAGGCTAAATTTAATGGTCTCTGAGTAGGATCATGCATCTGGTGCTTAGCCTCCTTCTCTGCTGTGCAGATGTCGTGGGTTATTGCAAGGTAAATCCAGAGGCTGAGACAGACAAGCATGGCCAGAATCTCTCCCACCCCAGATGCTGTTCTGAGCACAAGCCAATAAGGAAAACTTTACCCCTTCCCTTTAGGAGGCCTATTCACAAAGAAAGTAGTGAGAAGGAATGTCATAACCTTTGTTTTAAACATCTAGTTGGGAATCCACTCTCTGAGCCACGGTCAAGCAGTGGAGATGCCCAGGGCACCTTGACAGTGCCACTGAAGCACCAACACCAGCAGAGCATCTGCCTGGGGTGGACATTCCAGCTCTGAAACTCCTGACTTCCCCATGACCACCTAAGACTCATAAATACTCACTGACAACTGGCTCTGAGAGTCACAGATCATAAGGCTCTGTCGCTTAAAAGAAAAGAGTCATAGCACAATTAAAAGCCTTTGAAACATAGCAGGTGTGTGATCCATTTCTAGTTTGAAGTTTCAAAGGTGCATATGAGTGAGAAATAACCATTCATTATCCAGGGAGCTGAAAAGTCTGAGCTAAGGGGAGGGGGTTGTGTCTCTTCTTCCTTTTCTTTTTTATTTTTTTGTTTTCCTTTAAATGTTTTGGCTTTTTTTCCAGGTTGGTTTTCACCTATTTGGAAAATATTTTCATTAAAAACAAAACAAAACAAAACAAAACAAAAAACAAACAAACAACAACAACAACAACAACAACAAACACAGTCCGTACCACCACCATGAATTCAGGAAAATAACCAAAGTAAAGTAAAAAGATTTCTAATCACAAAATATTTAAGAGCTCCTTTTGCAACAACAACAGCAAAGAAAAAGGATGATTGCAAGAAGATAAGAAAAATATGAAAACTTATGTTGTAAACACAGCAGTACTGCAAAGCAGTGATATCTGAAATATGGTCAGAATAAATCCTTCTGGTATTGCAGCAATAAGCCAGTTACTTCTTCTGTGAACTAAATTATTCCTCAACAAAACCTTGAAGATTTTCAAACCAAGTCTGAAAAGCAATACTCATTTTCAAAAATGCAAGATCTCCAGAATGTGTATTAACCTCAAGGGTCCTGACTGGTTTATCAAATTTTACTCTGTTCATTTTAATGTAATAAAAGACACATAGGTGGTTAGAGATTGGTGTTCTTGTCTCTGGCTGTCATTCAGTGAGTTCTTGATGGGATGATTTCACACACGTCTGCTCCCCAGCTACGGCTGTGACAGCTGTGAACCCTCTTGCTCTCATATTTGAACACACAGAGAAATTAAGGGGAAAAACTTGTGTATATATGCTATTGGCATAACCATTTCTAACCTTTTGAAAACTGGGGAAATGTTGGTGAACTACCGTGAAATGTGTGAGAGGCTGCCTCAGGAAGTGCAGTCACCTCCAGGAGGGCACCTGATAGGTGACTTCTGTCCCCCTTTTCTCCTGGCCCAGGCACCCAAAGACATACTACCCTTCTGGAGATAATTGCCCAAATGGCTGTTGATTCTCCATTTAATTGTCTCCTGCCTGTCCAGCCTGAGTATTAGGCTCAGTGCAATTTTTAAAGGCTGTCCCAGAAACTTAAAGTAACAAATTGGCCATGGCAAGTACAACCAAAATCTGACATTTTTCTGGAAACACTATGATTCCATGAGTTTGGGTTTTAGAGAGATAATACTTGTTGCAAAATTTTGTGAAAACTGTGTGAAATGTGTTAGGACTACAAGCTGGAGGATGTAGTTAGGGAGTTATGCAAAGATTTTACCTGCTCACAACAGAGTCTGCTCTCAGCTATCATCCAGTACCACCACCAACTCTAGTGACAGACAGAGGCGGTGGTGGATGGAGTGAAGTCTCTCAACTCTGTCTATTTTCACCATGTTGGAAAGTTTTTTATGAAATCATAAACCTCCTAAACTAAGGTATTCACATGATGTTTTCCCTATGTATATCCACAAACACTTAACAAGGTTAGCTCTACAGTTCTTTTTCAGTGCAAGAGCAAATAAAAATAAACAATACTGGAATACTTGGCTGGTAGAATAATTTAATTAAAATAGAGGACTGCATGAAAACACCTCCTCTTCTTTACTCTGCCAAGGCATTTGTACTGAGCTACTTAATGTTCTGTAATGTATTGAGATCTGTATACTTCTTCATAAAAATCAAAAACAAAAACATGCAAAAACTTTTACTTAATCTCTGAGGCAATTTTTCAAAATAACCTGAACCTTTTGTTTGAACTCCTTCTGGCACAGCGTTCGTAGGCAGCAGTGCCGTTGTTTGCTGTAAGCAGAAGGCAGAAAAGGAAAGTGGTTCACCCAGAAAGCCAAGGGCAGACCTTGAACCCGAGTCCGTCAAAATTTGCCGGATGCCTTGGCACATTGCCTCTCACCAGTCTCCTCTATTTGCCTTTCACAGGCCGAAAGCCCAGCCCTTTGTGCCCATGGGTACAGCTCTGCCTTGGCTGCAATAGGTCTGCACAGTCCTGCCTGCCCACACTCCTTGGGAAGGGGTTAATGAGAACAGGAGAAAGCACAGAGAAAGGTCAATCCCACCAAACACTGGACTTCAAAGGAAAGTCTCTGCTCTTAAAGCCAGAACTCTGCTGGCAGTAGTATCACACCATAGAATAAATTCTGTTCTCTTGACCTTTTTCTACTTCCAGGGCCATAATCAAGCAAAAATTTAGAAAAGTTGTAAGATTGTCTTATTTTCTTTTGATGGGTGTAATTGATGGCAATGGTTCCTATGTGCTAATATTCACATTTTTGCAAGAAAAGGCTTCTAGAGAAAAATTTAATTAAGCATGTGTGTAGTAGACAAAGGTAATTTCCTTATATTCTTCTTTTTTTTTTTTTTTTTTTTTTTGGTCAAGAAGTAGTCTTCTGTAAATTTAAAGTGTGAGTATTTGAGTATTTTGAAAACTTTGAATTCCTGCATGCTAGCATTACTTTTTTCAGTTAAGATACAAGTAAAGCACCTGCACATTTGAGAGGCAAAACTCCAGCAATAGTAGTTTAATGGCAGTCGGCCTCTCATACAGACAAGGAGAGGAGCCGACAGATCATGATTATCCTGCTAAAGTTGCTTGAAAATGCACCAGGTGAGGGAAACTGGAATTCCTGGCTGGCATTCGCATGCTGGCTGGCGCTGTCATGCCAGCCTTTATACCCACATACAACACTTCAGAAGTCAGGGTTTTCTCTTCTGCCTGCACCTTCCTCTTCCCAGTCATCCCCTTCCCACACCATGTCACCTTCCCAATGGATGCCTGGGGCACTCTCGTGGCTCTTTCACCTTCTGGCACAGCATTGCTTCTGAGCTTTACACTATTTCATGACAACTCTAAGTGCAAAAGTAAAACCTGCCTCCTGGCAAGGTTCTGTGACTCTTAAATGCAATTTTTTGTCTGCTAAAAAGATATGCTATGTACAGCTGAGGCAGGCAGCAATGCCAGCAGGTTTAGCTCTTCTTTTATCCCCAGTACTCACCTCATCAGCATGGCATTTCACAGGTCTCCTTCAATCATCTATATGGAGATTTTAATTTTATTTACATGCAACTATGGTATATGCATCAATTGTTTACATACAATTTATGGTATAAAGGAGTAACACTTTTCCAAAGCACTCAGTTTGGAAACACATCTGCTTGAATACAGCTGTATAAATGGATCTTCAGATGGATATAGTAAAGCAGAAAAATATCTTTTTGGAGATAAAAGTTTGTTCAGTCAAAAAAAGCCACATTAAGAACAATATTTCAGTTTTATTTAAAAGATTCTTAATAAAATAAAGAGATTGCTAGCCAGATTGCTAATGTTTTATCACAAAAAGAATTCAGAATATTTTGTTAAAATAAATCTAAGTATTTAAAGTTTTAGTATTTAATTTTCTGGTTAAAATTATATCTTATAAATTCATCCAGTCTTATTCATGGGCCTAGCTCTTGGATTATGATTTTTTGAAACATCTAATCTTTTCTTAAATAGATCTGTATCATGATTTCTATTTCAGTACAAAGCTCAAAACGGCATAAATGGTCTTTGTAAAAAAATTATATKTGTCAAGACATTTCAGTAAGTTGCTACAACGTAAAGTTTCAAGAAATTTAAAACTGTAAAAAGATAATGCAACTCTTTTTTTTTTTTTGCAGAACTAATAAGCATTGTGTTTAACCTAAAATATCTTTCTGTCCAGACAGTGAACTGAAAACTTTGCTGTTGCAAAATGTAATAACAGTAATGGCTGTATCTTGCAAAGTATTTCTCAGCCCTTGACATAAAATGCTTTACAAAGAATATAAGTGTCAGCTTCTGGCAATAATAGTGATAAAATGTTACTGGTTGAGGGACTCTTTGCCAGGCAAAGGACATGCTGTGGTGCAATGGCAAGGCAAGGAAATGTAAGGCAAGGTGAGGCAGAGATCCATTATGTCAAAAGGGCAAGGCATGAAGAGAGCATCCTCCATCTCTTCTAACAGAATCCTGTTGAAAATCTGACACATATTTGGCATTTGGGCCTGTTTCTGAGAAGCAGATTTTTTTTAGATGTTAGGAAAGTGACTAGATTTGAAAATGCTGATCTCCATAGAGAGGCCTTATACATTAGTTTTTGTTTCAATCTGTATGCTGACTTGGCATGCAGGGACCAATGCAAAAGCTTGGCATCTTGACTTGCTTAATTTATTAATAAAACACGTTTATGAGATCACTGTTGAGTGTCTAAAAAATTAGGAAAAAATTAGACACATACGTTCTTCTATTGAAATACCTGGAAATTTGTACTCTATTATATCTGAAATATCTATGAACGTTTGGCTCCCTTGCATGAAGAAACAAACATGTTAATGGGCCAGATTTAAGAAAATGGGTTCAAGCAATTCAAAGATAAGAAGTTACTGGATCAGTAGGGTTAGCCAAATTGTCTAGTAAAATATTTTGAAATTAGCAGAAAGCACCTTTTTCATCATCAATGGTAACTGAATTAACAGCATCTGAAACTCTACTCGTAAACATGACACTGATTTGGGTGAGAACAGGAAAACAGAGAATGCTAAGGACTCTTAAGGACTTTTAAAATGTTTTAATATGTTTTTCATGTTCCAAAAACAAATATTAACAATAGCAAACCAATCCTAAAACTTACATTTTCTTCTATAACTGTAATGCAAATGATATTGCCTAATAATTTCAGGGTCAATCTTTCTAGAATGCTTTCACACCTGGGAGTATTTGCTCTCCTATTCTGCTAAATAAGAGAAGTGGAGGTTACTGACAGCCTGTCAAGGGGCACACACTGCCTAAGATTAGCTCCATCCAGAATAGACTGCTTCATCATTTTGCTCTTGGATATCCTTTGGTACTCTGTGTTCCTTAAACAGAAACATTATTTTAGTTTTTAAGATGTTGAAAGAGGTGTTGGAGCCCACCGAAATATTGCTCCTGGAGAAGGAACCTGAGGCTTTTTGTTGCATGCCTGAGATCTGGCATGAAGGGATAGGAGGGTACAAAGCTTTCTGGAAATGTGTCACAAGACTTCAGGAAGCCAAACCAGCATTCAGTCTTGGGAGCATTATCATTTAGAATCCATCCTTGGAGTGAGCTACCTTCAGACTTGGAGAGAGCTAGGTGATGTCACCCTGCAGGAGAACTGGAGAAAAAGATAATGAGGTCAGAAAGGCATGGGTTCAGTACAACAGTGGTCCTCAGCCTTCTTTTATTTTGCATCTCAAAAAATTCCTGGAGCAATTTTAAAAAAGAGCTTCATCATAGTCATCCATGACAGTCTATGAAGTGCACAAGCCACAGTGGCACTCAGGGGTCACAGCTGCACTGAAAAGTAGGGTAACCCACCCTCACCTCCTTCCCTTGAAAAAGCAAGCTAAACACCCAGTTTATATCCCAGCTGCATTTTACTCTGGCCTGAATGCAATTGAGATACAGACCTGGTATTACAAGGACGATTTCTTAGCTCAGTAATTAAATTAAATTCTAGGGGACAAGTTGTCTCATATAGTTGATAAATTCTGAGACTTATGTTAAGGATCTATCCAAGTCCTGCCAGGTGTAGCATGAGCTCTTTGTAAGATCCTCTCCTCTATTCATCTACAGCACTAAATGCTGGTCTGGAAGTGATGCCTTTTACACTTTTTTGCTGTTGAAATGAGAGCTATGACTCCTCACCAGGGGCATAGCTCCTGAGACTTAACTGCACTGTCTCAAGGAATACCTCTGCTGCAGTGTTGCATGTCAAGGTTTTAACAGGGGCTAATGGTTATGCTATTACTTATTTTATTTTGGGAAGACAATGATAGATACTTGCTTTAAATATAGATGTACTCATTCCAGTAAGCTGAAATGTAATGTCTAAACTACTTGGAAATATCTCTTTAAACACAGGTGTAAGGACAAAAGACTTCTGCATTGAAAAGGAACATATTTTTCTGTGCGAAGAGAAACACACAGCAAAGAAAACACATGTACTCAGTTCAGGAAATACAAAAAGATTCTGACACAATGCAAGACGAAATTTTTTCCTCCTTTTCTATAAATTACAACTATTTCTTTGTTAAAACAGTAAAGCGATTCTATATTTTGGACAACAGCACAAACACCTTGTTTGGCCAAACTCTGTACAAGCCCATCAATATGTTGCCACCCACATGTGCATTTCCAACCTTTGTTCTCTCCCTGAGGCTTGAGAGCAGCATTCATGGGCTTGGGGGAAGCCTGCTGCTGCAGAGAACTTCCAGCAAGTGCTGTTTCTGCCCACCTCCCCTTCTTTCTAAAGTCACCCCACACATGGCTCTGAGGAGCTAAAACCTCATGGAGGGCTCCATGTGCCACTTTTCTGCCTGGAGGGATGCACTGGTAGATGGGTGCAGACCAGACATGCCCAGCAATCATTGTAAGGTCAAACTCTGCTTTCATCCATTCACCACTAATTTATGCGAGATGGGGAGAAAGGGGCTGCTTTACTAAACACATTTTTATTAAAATCTATGAGAGGAAGAATTGCCATCAGTACAATCGGACACAGAATAATTGGCTACTAAAAGCACTAAATTGACTTCCAATAAAACTGGGGCTTTGGAGGATAATCGCTGATATATTTTTCCTATATAAAGAATGGCTTGTAGATTATGAATAAATAAAATGGAGGGAATTGAAACCTTTTTTTATAAAATGTTCCCAGCACGAAATGTCTTTGAGAATGGTGAGTACATGAATAAGGACCATTATTTAAGAGCATGATTTCTTATAAGGATATGTTAAATTATACAGTAAATGACATGTTACTATGCTTAATGCTAAAAGTTAGGTCCAGGCTATTCTAGATGCTGCAATAAGGCAGCCTAAGAAAGTGAAGATGGTGAAAATCTGTGTCTCGTCCTTTGCCACTGTCAGTCACCCTGCTGATAGCAAGGAGGCCTGTGGAGAGATCCTGATCCATCTCTCTGCTCTCAGGTCTGTCTAGGCATAGGCCAGCTGTGCTCCAAAGCCTGCAGCCCTGAGGCAGGGTCATACAGAGCACAGGCTTCACTCAGTCAGCAACTGGATCAAGTCCAAGCATTTATAATGCAGAAGCAAAGTAAGTTCCTGTCCATCTTCTGAGATTTGTGCAAACATGGAAAGTAAAATCCTTTGGATGTCCATTTTCACTGTAGGGTGAGTATGGTGTAGTTCAGTTTCTGTTCTTTTGTATTCTGGAACTGCTGAGACAAAAGCATCTGACAGGTTCCTCAGATTGAATTTTCCTGCATGTCACAATTGAACTCTAAAAGGATACCCTTCAGAAGAAGGTTCATGTCTTTGCTGTACTCCTGAGCTCATTTTTCCATATTATTGACATAATGATTTCTAAAATATTTGAATAGGAATTTTTTAAAATATTTTAAATATCATTGTTTTGTAGGATAGAGAGAGTATCTATTCTGCAGTGTCTGTAGTCTGTCTACCTGAAAAACTTGCATAGTCATAGAGCACATGTGCAGAACTCAAAACATTTTTTTTACTGAATAAGAGCAATCATCAAGCTTATAGAAAAAAATGTGGGTCAATAAGATCTGTGTCATAACTTCATTCCTTTCCAGAGCCGCCTTTATGCATCAGACACAAGGTAACACTACAGCTACTGCTAGCTAGTATTTGATTGGTGTAATTTCAAATAGAGATGTGTAGCAGCAGCAAAGCAAATGGTGGTAGTAAAGCAGTGGCAAAGTGGTTAATCTTTTTTTATTCTTAGAAAGTTATATGTGGAAAAGATAACTTGTTTTACTGGTTGTTTCTAAAGGAGTCACAATATAAACACTCAGCTACCTCCAGTGTTGCGTACTTAATTCAGTATCAAATCTTTCCCTAGCAAACAGGAGCTCAGTATTTACCTAAATGGCATAGGAGATATGAAACAAAATTTTGTCTTAGATATAATTTTTACCAGCATGACCAGAACTTGTATGATTATGTGACATCAAGGAAAGGAACATCCAACAGAAATATTTATTTTCACAATCTACAGTGTTTGAAAAATACATTTACCTGTGAGAAGCAGACTTTGCCATGGCAACTCATGCTTTTTTCCCCCAGTTCAGGTCATTCCTTAGGATAAATTACTCTAAGCTGTCTACAAACGCTGCTGAGAATGATCAGGAAGTGTTCCTGGCTGCTTCCAAACCAGTATAAAAGGGTAAGAGCAACCCACGCCTGTGAATCAGGGAGCACTGCTCAGAGGACCTTCTTGAGAGGTAAATAATTTGGTCAAGAGATATTCCAGAGACTTCATCTTCTCTGGCAACTGTTGCCAAGAGGCCTTGTTCTTAAAATCCAAAGCCACTGCTCATTTGTCTTAAGTCAGTCACATCAGTTAGAAAACAAAGCACATTTCAGAAGTTTAGCAGGGGGAAAGAAATTTTAAAAGCCTGGGAAGCTTCCAGTGATATGATGCAGGACAGAGCATCTCATCACCTGCTGCTGTTGACAAATGAACTGAGAAACTGCCTGTGTTCCTTCAGCCTATGACAGTATGGATGTTTCCCAGAAACAGAAATTACAGAAAATATCAGAGTGTGGGCAGTATATGACACTCTGTCCCATCTGCAAAAAAGGGTAAACCACACCTTAACCATTGCTAATGGAGAAGTATCTACCAAATCAAAGCATAGTGGCTTCTGCCTTTGATCCCTTGGGCATCCTGGCCAGCCTGTCCTGTGCTCTGCTAGGCACACACTCACCAGCAGCTTGGGTGGAAAGCTGCGAGATTTCTCTGTATCTGAGGAGAGGAAGAAAGGACCAGCCTGCAAGGCTTTTCCTCTCAGCACTGAAGGACAAGCATGGATGGACGGGCAGGATCAGCTCCGGCCATGTAGCAGTCCCACCAGCAGCAGCAGTGGCAGCAAGCTCTGCAGTCCTGTCTCACTTCCTTCATCCCAGATTTTTCTCTACCCACAGTAGTAGGGTAAGACTGGCTGATTTTGGAATTTTATCAACTTCAAACACTGCCAGGCTCAGGGGCTTGGACAAGCTCTTGGAGTGGGTATTTTCCAGCCCTTCATTATCTTCTACAGAACCTCAAACACATTCCTGAGATCCTTCAGCCTCAGGACATCTCCATAAAACTCTTTCACCATTTTTTTGTCACTTGCAGGGCTCCAGGGACATTTTTTCCCACTGCAAGCTTCCACGTGTAGCTTTAATCCAGAGCCTTCATCCATCTGGGAATTTGCTGTGCTCCCCACGCCTCCTCCAGCGCCCATTCCTTCCCCCCCATGCCCCAGCAGCCTCACCTTTGCTGTGCCTGATCCTCACCCAGCAAGGTCTCTTTTCCAATGGTGTCTCCCTGTACCAGGGCTTCACTCTGAGCATGGCACATTGATTTCCCTATCAGACTCGTACAAAGAGCCCATTAACAGAGACATATGTCTGCACTTCCATAACACCTTATCTAACAGAAGCAATCTTTCGTCTTTATAAATTGTACATGGCACAGCCATTAGCAGTGAAGGCTTTGCAGCACCACTATTTGTTTTCAGAATACGTTAACAGTTGCTTCCACACTTTCAGTGTTTGCTCCTTCATCCATTCTCCTTTGTGTGTGAGCTTTGGCAGAGCACAGGAAACAGTTCAAATAATTATTCCTCTATTTGGACAATAATGGATAGCCTCTCTATAGTTACAATTGAAATCAGCCAGTCTTTTTTTATACTTCTACAATTTCAATTCCACAAAATTAGTTTGACATGAAATTCGAATCCAGTATTACCTCCAGATTCAGAGAGAAATAATTAACCTGTCTTTAAGCTAAATTTAAAGAGCACAAGGGAGAAGGCAGTAAAAACTGGTTCAAGGTTTGCATTTTCAAGTAACATTCCTTTGTCTACCTCAAGCTTCTTAAAAATTCATGCTTAAGGTATACTTGGCAGTAGTTTTATAATTACAAAGCTATTAAGCTTTCATAAGGAACAAATGAAACTGTTTTTTTCCTAATTAGCTAATCATAAATTTTTCAAGGAAATAGTCTTCTGCTAGAAAGTGATGATTTGAAGAGGCAAAATCATCAACAGTAGTATGCTGATTATAATATAGCCTTCTTGCAAAAATCAGTACATTTCCCCAGTTAATTAAATCTGTCCTTTGATAGCAAGTTCACTTCTCTGCCTGGATAACTCATATCCTACCTCCTACTACTGCCTTTATATATGCTGCACAGTGAGATGTCAGGAAATCAAGTAGTTACAGTGCTCACCACCTTATTAATTCCATTCTGAAAAGTTGAGAGAAACTTCTGAATCATCATTTCTCTGTGAATTTTCTAGATTCAGGGGGAAATATTTATGCCTAAAAAGGAGTATTTAGTGATTTGGAAAAATTCTTCAGAAACAGATCTCTGACCTCTTCAGCTAATGCAATATAATTGTACTTTAGATTTGTAATTCGTTTTCCCAAAGACCATATAGGTCTTATGAATATTAGCTTTCTATTACAGACATGTGAAGGCCAGACTGAGGACATATTATTTAAAATGATAGCTCTTCACTGCAAAGGAGGTACTTTTATCTGGCCTCATGAGTATAGTGTTGCAGAAAATTACCAGCAGACTGGAAGAGTAGCTTGTTGGTTAACTGCAAAATTATTATTGTGTGTGTTTACCTCAATACATGCAAGCTCTTCTTTCTACTTGCAGGACCTTTCTTAAAGATATAAAAGTCATATGTTTTACAGCTCAGCCTGAGATGCATATGTTCCAGGAGGGTTTTAGAATTAATTTAAAAAAAAATTAAAAACATTTAAAAAGAGATCAAGGTGGCTGTATTCAATATACAGAACAAACAAACCCTTTCCACAGCTGTTCTGTCACACCCCCATACTTGCATGCATCAACAATAACTGAATTTCCTATTGCAAAGAATTTCTACCTGCTTTTGCTAGATATTATGAGAACCCTTGCTTAAAACATATATTTGATATCTGATATAAACATATCAAGGAGCTCCTTCAGCTGTTTTAGGCTCAAAGCAAAATCTTTTCTACAAACCCCAAGGGCTCTGAGAGTATGTTTTTATTACTTAAATTGACTTAAGGATCTCACTAGAAATAACTTGATTGACTCTTGACTACTTAAAATACAACAACAGTTATCATTCTCCCTGATCTGCAAAACTAAAGTTAAACGTAGCAAGCAGGGAGAGAAAAGGGAGAATTCTGAGAAGTTAGTGAAGACCCTGTGAGAATGGATTCTACTGCTCAGTAGAGTCAGAACTGGGAAGTGAAGAGAGGAGATCTTATGAGATCATCTTCTAAACCCCAGAATGAAGAGGGGGGTTTTTCTAACATTCCCTATTTCCAGAATAGACTTATCCCACGTCTCAGGGGTTATAGTCCAAGATGATCTCAATTCTTTTCCCATGTTCCTCAACTAAAAGCCAATAGAAAAGCACCATTTCCTTTGCCCAGCAGTGGTCAGAAAAAAGCTGTTTCCAGCAGCTCAAGATGTGTCTTGCAGAGATCACAAGCTGCAGGGTGCTGGTGCCCCATCGTGAGGCTGGAAGAAGGCAGAATATTTAATATTGTTTCAGCATGAGATAGATGAATGATTTCTTCCAAAGAATGAAAAGAAGTGTGAAGTAGATGAGACTCATAGGAGGACAGAAAGCAAGCCTGCTGCTCAGGAGATTTATTCCCTTCTTCCAGAGCTTGAACAGCTTTGCACCACCCTCTGTCTTTCTAGTCCTTGCCAAGTTTCCCATTACCAATCTCCTTTTCCAGCACCTCCACATAGAACTCCAAGCAAGTGACTGTGTTGCACACATGGGCTTGCTTAAGCAGCCCCTGGCAGTTGCATTCATTGAAAAGATTAATTTTTCCTCAGAACAGGACAGAGAATAAATATGAGGGCTTGCAAATGGAGGGAGTAGGTAATGCAAGCTTAATGAGGTGGCTTTTCTAAAAGATAGGAGAGTAGTTGGGAGTGGAGATCAACCTTCACACATCTCCCAGTGAGAAAGCCCAGGGATAAGCATTCAAAAGTTGCAAAGATATGTCTTCTTGTCCAAATGAAAGTGTGAGGCGTGAAGAAAGGTTGAGAAAATTCTGCAACTATGACACGTAAAATAGCTGGTGCCTAAGGAGAAATAACTATGGATTTGATAAGATCATATCAGGCTCTGTCATTTTCCTTAGGAAGAATTTTGCTCTGTGAAAGATGTGAGAGTTAGCGAAAAATCACGTTGGAAGAGTAATTTCAAGGTTGTGAAAAGATGTCTTCTTCAATAAAGCAGGAAAAAGAGCAAACTTTTTCATAGCTATGAAGAGGACCTGGAGACTCCTTTCCTTAGAGAATAATAAGAGAAGGAAAAACAGTTCTAAAGGAAAATATTTGGCAGTCCTATGTCAGCATTGCTAATATTTCAGATTATATCAATTAATTGTTATGTAAATAGCTATTTAAACTAAATGACAAGTCATTGCAATTTATTATGAACACTGTATGGGTAACCATAGATGCACTGCCAGCTTGACTCTGATAGAATAATCAAGGCTCAAATTAATAAATGATGATGAGAGATATTGTTGACTGATGTGTCTCCCATTTTGGAGGCTGGCTTTAGCCAATTTGGCCTTAAATGAAAGAGAAATAATTTTCAATCTACACATCCATTCTGTTTTGTTAGCAGATTGTGTACTTTTGTTTGCAGATTTGCATGAGTTCCTGATGACAGCTGACTCACACATACTGTAAACCAAGAAATATCAAGTAAAATGCTGTTTTGGCAGCAAAGGAACTAAAATATAATCATTTAAATATTGACACTTGACTTTTGTCAGCATTTTTTTAATGTGTCTTTTTCTTTTAATGATGAATCTAAAATTCTTAAGATCCTGTTGGTGATCAACATTTTGTCTACTTATACAATAGGCACAGCAGCATTCAAGTTACACAGAGAATTGAAGGTCCAAGCAGCTGCTCAGACCAGGCACCAAAACACTAAGATAATTTAATAAATGATCCATATTGCTTTAGAGGTGGAAAAGATAGACAGAAAGAATAAAGTATAAAAAACCTAGTGCTTCCTAGCTCAATGTTATCTGCTATTTAACTGGACCGTGCGAGGACATGCTTCGCTTCCAAAGTACTGAGTGAATAAAGATGAGACCAATCAGTTTTCTCATCCATATAAGGGGACATACCTTATGCATCTGTGATCTTTGGAAGCAAGATGCCCTTGAAGATCTGATATGAGCATCATGGTTTTACAGGTTGTATTTATTTTCAAACATTGTTATTTTTATAACATTACTATACAGAAATTATTAAAGGGAGGTTTATACAGTAAGAGAAGCTTCACCATTGGTTAAACACAAAGGTTTTTTGAACTCTATTTTCAGATTGTGAGTGTAGAATGTGGATGTGCAGATGTGAACTGAGGAGCCAAGCATCTTAATATGCCTAAGAAATTATTACTCACTTTGAACTGTTTAAGAAAAAATATTTTAAGAGTTTTCTTATGAGATTTAGATTCAATGACATGGAAAATTAGTTAATTTATTTTAGTTTTACCAGATCACTCATTTTGGTGTTATAATATTTTCTTTTCATGTTTTGATAAAATTGAAATTTCTTTCAATTTTAATGTAAAGACTTTTAATAAAACTTAATAAAAAAAACCAAAAAATAATGCTTGTGAATTGTCAAAAAGTTGACTTTTCCTTGATTTCAACCTGATTAGAGTTAAAACTTTGCCAGCCAACCAACCACCCAATCACCCAACTAAAGAAACCAATTAGTTTCACATGCTTAACTTGGAAGAGCAAAGGAAAGCTATTTTGTATGTATCTCAGTGGTATAGTAAGGGATGAATGCTAATGATGTAGTAAAGTTTATTCTCTTCTCACATGCTTCACACATCCTAGTTGACTTTTAATATTCTGTTGCACCATGAACATATGTCACCATTACAGAAATTATACGGTGTCATACTCTCTTAAACAATGCATCCCACAAATCTTTTTCCAATTTCTTTTTTTTTCTGCACATTATCATATGTGGCTGTAAATATGTTACCACAATTGCCAAAATGATGTCAAATGAAGTTATTCTTGAGTCTAAATCCTTCACCTCTTTTATTTGGGTAATTGTCTCAAAAGATAGATACTTTGAAGAGTTACTAATAAAATGAAAGATGTATTGCTGTTCTTAGGACTACTGTTCTTCCATTTCCTAATAGAGCTCAGTAGCCACTCCTCTGACTAAATGAATCTTAGTAATTAGAACTTGACTGAAAATAGCTCAAATGGCTTTACTGCAGCAAAGTAAAATGACAAAAATAACTTACAGAAGAAAACTGTATTCAAGGATTTTCCTAATGGCTGAAGATTCTAGACTACTGCATTATTAAGGTAAAAAATATTTTCAAGTTCAATTTTAACTTTCAAAACACTGAATATGGTGTGAAATGTATGTTCTGGTAATTTTTGTTGTTAAGAGACTATGTAAAAGGTTTATATAGAAGGGGTTTTTTTAAGTTTAAAAACCTCAGGCAGTCTGAAAATATCAGATGGGCATAACAAGCTTTTCTGGTTGTCATTAATATTGACCCACACACATCCGATCTAGGCTATGCAATGCTTCTGGCCTCCTACAAGAAGCACAGTAGAAGTAAACGTCCTTAAGGAAGAATATTGGCACATCTCAAAGGCGTGCTATTTTTTCTCCTACTCCTAGTTTGTGCTTCAAGATACAAAATCACAACATCCTTTCGTGTGTCAGCACTGTTTTGCCATGACCGTGAGCAAGGAGCAGACTAGCAACTCTTGGTGCAAAGCTGCCACAACTGCACAGGCACTTCAGTCACTGTTGTCCTCGAGCATCACAGAGCCTGGGCACGCCAGGAGCAGAAATAGAAGCAAGAATTGGATAGAAATGGCAATTCCTAATGAATGGTTGTGTTTGCCAGAGTGAGGCTCATCTGGAAGTGTTACTTTTTCTGAGAACGCATTTATATTTCATATAGTATTTCAATAAGTGAAAGAATAGGTTCTAGCCATTTCTCCTGATATAAGAGGTTCTTGCTAGCTGCGAAGGAAGCTAAACTTTGCTACAACTGCTTTTCATTACTCTGAAAACTATAGCACATGCACCTTCACATAGTTTACACAAGTATGATAAGAAATACGGATAAAAACACTGTTTTCTCTTTCTCATGCCTCTAATGTCAATATGTTGTGTGAGGGAGGAAGCTGGGAGGAAATTGAAGTTTTCCTGTGAAAGATCATAAATCTGTTACTCATTAATGAACTCCATGTAGCTCTTAATTACCAGTAGATTTGCTGTGTAGAAAAAGAGCACGACAGTCAGGAAGACACAGTCAGCAGGCGAGCACAGGTGTAAATTAGTGCTTTCCCTACTGTAGCTTGCTAAGGTGTCTGATAAATACACTGAAAAGGTATAAAATTTTTTGATGGAACCAAAGCTATTTGGTCTGCATTTTTCATCAAATAGATATTGAAACCACAAGGGGGTTTTTTACCTGTTAGGATCAGTTTGGTGATGAAGTTGGCTACCTCGTTGCTTTATCAGCTGCTAGTTTTGTGAGGGGTGGTGATTAGCTTGCGGTCACTTTTGTGAAAACTGCTGAAAGAAATCATCATAAAGACAAAGCAGTTTTTCACAGGCTTGAACACCTCAGCCATAAAAATGGAGAGTTTTAGGCCATAAGTAGCTATTTTAATAAGCTGTATGATACATACAATTGCAAAATCCCAGTATGCCCTACCACTAGGAATTATGGCCTTGACATCTATAAGAATCACAGAATCATCTAGGTTAGAAAAGATCTTTAAAATCTTGAAACTGTAATCCATTTAGAATGGCTAAACTATGAACAGATGATCTTACCTGTGATATAGAAGAAGAAACTTCATATCTTGCATTTTGATAAGATACTGAAATAACATGTACAGAAGCAAACAGGAGGGGATGAACTGCTCAATGACAGAAGGTAACAGGGTTGTTTGCATTTTTTTAAGCTGCCATTTGACTCTAACAGGGCTGTTATTGGCAAGACAATGAAGAAACACATTTTTCTATAATTTCTTAACACATCCAATGGGTACAGGGTGGAACAACTAAAATTTCTAACCCAAACAAATATGTGCAGTTTCTGAAGGCAGGCCAGTTAATTAGTTTTCATATCAGTACTTTTCAGCAATGATGGTGAGAACTCTGTTGTATCATGCTTGCGTTTATGACTGACAGCAGGCAAGGGAGAATTAGGTGAAAACCCCACATCCTTTATGATACCCAGACTGCTGCTAGGCACTGGATGATGTGAGTTCTGCATGAAACAGCACTCTGCAACACGTATGCTCCCTGTCTCAGGCTGCTGCCCAGACCCCAGTGTGCAGCACCCACAGGACCCATAGGGTGAGTAGAATTCACCTAATGCTTCATCTTGCTTAAAACACACTCTGTGCTTTGTTTTAATCAGCAGCATAATGCTAAATCATGCAAAGATTGTTTGCATTCCTAATGCACACTTCTACTCCTTTTTTTTTTTTTTTTTTTTTTTTTTTAAATCATGAGAGTGATATAAACAATATTGAACTGACAAACAGATAAACACAGTAAAGTATCAGTAAAGTATCTTGCAGCTGGGACAGCTGGGGGCTCGTGGTTCTCTCCTGCTGTGCATAGATGGGCTTCATTGTTCTGGCATAGCCAAATGAGCAGGCTGCCATGAAATACCAACATTTTTTTACTTCCTTTTCTTTTGCTTGTATTTTAAACAAATTGTATTCAACCAAGTGAATAAATTAAGTTGGAGCTCAGGTAGCAATAGCTATATGACCACTTCTTCAGGACAAAGAACTAGCAGGACTGAGTATGGCCTATCTGAACAAAATCTATTTATCTGCTTGACAGCAAGACAGGACATACAGGTGTTACATAGGAAGTGGACATCTTGAACATATGGTGAACCTCATGTTTGCTTTTCCTCTGCAGCACAGACTTAGCCTTTGATTCCTGCTTCCAGCTCAGCTGTGGCTCAGCTTGGATTTATCCTCTTGTTCCTATCCACCATCCATTCTCTTTGCTTCCACCATCAGTTTGCAGAAAAAAAGCTGCACTTAAGTATGTGCTTAGTGTTTCTCTTTCAGTTGTTCCTCTGTTTACTCCTCAGAGTCCAGAACATTATAGTCTCTTTTGTAATTTTTAATTCTTTTTCTTTTTTCCTGTTGATCTTGATACCACTTGACCTTTAAGTTTCAATCATTTACCAGGAATACTTTTTATACTCCTTGGGCTTTCTTCTTAGACTTCTGTCATACAGGACAGAGGAGAGGAGTAGACCCATCTTACCAAAAGGTTTTTCCCTTCTGCTTCAATGTTGGTAACTGACTAAAACCGATTAAATCAGAAAACAAACAAAATATACCTATCAAACAACCCCAAAGTACTATAGGCATATATAAGGATAGCAGAATGTGTGATTATTGATTGCTCAGTTCTGATTTATCCCTGGTTAGAAGATTGTACCTACATTTTGAATGACAATATGTATCAATCACACTTTTGAGATACTACACATCTTGCCTGTAGTGATCTTAGACACAGTCTTTACAATAATTGTTTCTTAAATGTCTTTTTTCATTTTGTGGAAGTTCTAGATCTGTTCTCATTTTCAGGTTTTCTTCAAAAACCACAAATCTTCATTGCTAGACAGTTAATCTATCTAGAAGGAAGCATCCTTGCAAGAATTTTCTTCAGGCAATTAAATACTGCTGTCTTTTAGAATTGTCCAATAAATTTTAGATGCTCCAATTGACCATATCAACAGGCAATTTTGCTTACATATCAAAGATAGTTGGGGCTATTATACTTATACAGTTCTATTGCTGAAAGGCATGGTATAATTCATATGTGTCAAATAACCTTGCCATTTTTATCAGAGTACTCAAGTGTCCAAAATACTAGCTAAATAAAAGCAGAATTAATTTGTGTAGGTCCTGTACACTGACTAGTCATTCATAAAAACCTGCTTTTAATCCTAGTCAGCAAAGCAACAGATTTAATCTCCCCCAGAAGAAGAACAGGCATCTCTGATGAAACTCATAATCATCCTGAAGTATCTCATCCATGCTGAAAAATGAAAGGCATATCTGTAGCCATGGTTGTGGAAGTGTATTCAGTGAGCCCCCTTAGAGCATCATTAGATGCTCAGATCAAGTTTGCTTCACTGTGGCAGCTGGTAATCCACCAGAGTGTTTCCAAGCAGCACAGAAAAAAAATGTCTCTGACTCCATTCACTCTTAGGACAACACCAGAGAGAGAATCCTAGAAAAGATCAATGTAGATAGTGTGAAAGTTTTTCAGCTGGGGAAAAGGTAATACAACAAAAAGCTTAAGTAACCACAGAGCAAGATGGTCATAAATATAGGGGGAAAAATAAAATTCTACTATTGTTAATCTAAGTCTAGTATCTTACTCATTCACTTTTCTCTGTAGTTCCATCTATTTCAAAACAGACAAAATAGGGATTAAAAATTAGCTTTACACTTAGATAATAGGACAAGATCATTTACTTTCTCATACCTTTTTGTTCTCTTTGAGGATTAGGAAGATACCCCAAGAAAATTAATTTTCCTCTGCTCTAAATTTATATAATACACAATAGAGTTGTCTACAGAGCAGCATCACATCTAAGCCACAATAACTGTTAAAAATAGGGTTTTTTTAAATAGATACTCAACTCTGTTTTCTAATGCACTGCTATAACTTAAGCTTTTTTGAGCTATTTCATTCTCAGCTCCTCCTCTTGTTAATTAATGTAACAGATAAACATGGAGATTTGGGGGGTTTTCCATAGCTCTTTATTGAGATCTATGAAAAAATTGAAAAACAGAGTTAGGAATTTGTATTATCACCATTTTATGTTGTTGAGTACTAAGATTTGTATTCAGATTAATATTCATTTATGTGGATCTACAAGTCAATAATGTCACTGATAAAGTATGATTTCAAAACAGCAGTTTGATTTCAAAACTTTTAAATGGTTATGCTTTTTTTAACCATAGAATTCATTGGAAATTACTAATTGGTTTATTATTTATTACTTTCTTTTTCTTGTCTGAAAACAAACACATGAACTTGGTTACAGGTGAAGAACTTTTACTTGTGCTGGCATAGGAAAATATTTTAAACTATCATAGGAAAGTGTGTGGTCCCATCAAAAAAGTTGTGCTTAACTTCATGAGCAAAACTCCTTCAAAAATGAAAATTCAGTGAAATGCAACACAGTAAATGCCTGAGTCATATCTAATTAAATCAATAAATCAATACTGCTTCTGAAGATGCCCCTGGATCAGGCAGAGGTGAGCATAGCTCTTGCTTGCTGCACAGCTGCATATTTCAAATCCATCCAGGGGCAGTGTTTGATCTCAGGTTCCCATGAGCAGAGTTTACCTCCCCACATCCCAGACAGGCCAGTCTGGCAGGCAAGTGCTTCTTCCCAGCCCCCTTCCATTTCTCAGTTAGATGTCTGGGATTGTCATGGAAAATTATCATGATGTCTGAAGTTGGATAAAGATCATTGCTGTTTGATTTGAGGAAAATATTTATCTCAAATTTATCACATATATGGAAATTACAAAGAAGTTCATTGAGAGGCATTCAATTTTCAGGCAGTGGAATTTTCTGGTTATATGATCAAATACTTGCCTATTGCCTCAGTCACAGGTCTGTCATTGTGGAAGGAGACTCCAAGGGAATATGGTCAGTGCATGGACCCAGACTCCTTGAACATGCTGCTGACTCAGTTACACAAATCCACTGCCCAGAAGTAACTACTGTCCTCCCCTGCCCCGATAACTGATTTCAGCATTATACGTTTTATTCCATTTGAACACATTTAAAAATATGGATAAAAGTGTTACTTGCTATTTGGGGTTTTTTTAATAATGGTATGCAATTAAAAGTAAACAAAAATTCAAACATTCATTATCTTTCGCTGCACTTCAAAATATACAGACTTTATTCGACTTCAGTTACAGAAGTCTGACAAAGTTTTCTTACTCCTGTATAAGAGCAACCTATTTCTGTCTTTATCAGTTTATGAACAGATTCTCACTCCTGTCTGGGGAAGCCAGAAAGGCCTGAAAAGAGCACTGAAGAATAGTTACCTGTTAGTTTCTTTGTTAGTAATCTGTTCTCATTTACCTGTGGTTTTTTTTTTCCTTCTGTTAGGACCTTTCAGCAAGACCTGACACATCTCATTCTAATATTTTCTTTTAGAATAGCATTTAGTTCTATGGCTACACAAAATAAAGAAATAAAATAAAAGAAAAAGAAAAAGAAAAAAAAAGAAAAATAAAAACCCAAACAAACCACACAGGTATGTATCAGGTATACATCTTTTTTGAAATATTTACCTTTGATTATCAGATAATGTAAATTAATTTACACAGATCCACAATGTTACTAAGTCTGTTCCAATAATTTATTAGGAAGTGATCCTAGTGTGCTTTCTGCAGACTTAGGTTGATGCTACAACGAAAATTTACACAGACACATTCTCAGATTAAATGGCAAAAGGAATTATATGGAGTTATTGAAGTAAAATCATTCTTGAGATATTGGATAATGAAGAAACTGAATAATTTCTGGAGGATATTCACATTTTCCATGAATTCCTGTGGGAAGATTTTGTTCACGCATTTTGTTTGAGTTTATAAAAAAAAATCAATTAAATAAATGTTGTTCTTTCTTCTCTTGCTTTGCATTTTATGTTTTTAATCTTTTCTTTCTCTTCTTGTGATGTTTTCTGCTGTGCTCTAGTTCTGCAGGAGTGCTCTTTACTTTGTCTTTTATTTTCCCATACTTAACTCTTCCTGCTTAGTACTACTAGTTCTTTAACTGTTGGAAAGTTGCAGAATACCACAGAGTATGAAAAAGTGTAAGGAAAAGGCTTTTTTTTTCATCATTTGTTATATATGTAGAATGTTGATAAAATTAATTTATGCATAAACCACTTTGAAACTTAATTGTTTCTTTCTCCCCTTCAAGACACTAATAAATATATAAAATGCCTTATTAAACAATCTTTATAATAATTGATATTTCTCATCTCAGACTGAGACAATGTGTGATTTTTAATACTATAGAAGCTGTATTCAGCTCTACAATCTGATTTATAGGCACCTATAAAATGCAGGTATTGCTTTAGTTTCCACCACACATAAGATACAAGAAAATAGGGCCTCACTACACTGTGATGAAATTCAGGTTCAGAGAGGCAAAAAAAGGTGATGTGATATCTCTCTTTATTCTGTAATAATGGCACAGATGGTTTTTCCTTTTGTGTCTAGTGATAACTTAATTTCATGGTCTACTGTGTAACTAGACTCTACAGACTACCAGAAAGTATGTGAGAGATCAAATTATTGATGTCAGCATGTTCCCCCTACAGATGTTTACAGAGAAAGAATTACTTGAGAAAACAATTATTGTCTTCTAAAAACATGAGGGCAAATTCATTCTACAAGGCATAACTTTGGAAACACAAGAGTCTATATAACCTAATTTTTTGTTGGGCTTGAAAGAAGTGTGCTTGGAGGAGTCCTGTGCAGGGTAAGAGCTAAAACATGCTAGATTCCTCCTGCAGTATATTGGGCCTTGCTACAAAATACTGCTTCCAAAGTTCCCCACCTCTCTCCAAACTG
>PYHW01009739.1:991269-1026466 GCA_013186435.1 Turdus rufiventris | reverse complement strand
AGGTGCCCTAGCTCAAAAGGCCAGTGAATAAAACAAAGGTATTATGCTGGAAGACTTTCATTCAGCTGAAACCTGAGGGCTTTTTAAGATTTTGTTTTTTTTTTGCCAGGTCAGGATAAAGTTGGTTCGGGAAGACCTTGCTGAAGGGAGGTTAGCATTTTGTCATTAGCCACCATTTAGCAGGTTGGCTCCAGCTAAAGAGTATGTTTTGGCTTCCTCCTTCAAAATCCAGGAAAAGACTTCTTGTAATTCACATTGCAAATTTTTAACAATGTTTGATGCATAGTGAATTGTTTGGAAGAAGGTCATCCTAGTGAACTAAAAAGTTTGTTTCAGTAACTGGAATAAATATTTAATTTAAAAACTTGAATAAATATTTATTTGGTGGCAGGTATTTGCAGTATTTGCTAAGAAGGTAGGGAGCTTAATGTCTCGTTACCTTTGTGCGTAAGTTCATGACTAAAACTGTATAAGCTTTGAGTTTCTAACTAAATGTGAGGTCTTGGTGATATAGATCTTCATCAGAAAAATGAATCAAAAGATGAACTCCAGTTTCATGTGCTAGAAACACCCCACTTTCGGTTTACTGGGGAAGATGGGCTATTGCTGGCCTGCCTACTTTTCACACCAAGGTTTCTGAAATCCAGGGTCCATAGGTCTTTGGTCCTAGCTAAGACTAAGATGCATAAGGAGTTCTGTGTGAATAGAATTTAATTTGAGTTAGAATAAGAGCCTTGAATATGCAGTAGCTCCAAGGATCCACCAATCATAATATTTGAATTGCAAAATCAAAAATAAATTATCCAACAATGGACCATGACAGAAAATCTGGATCAATATCAGATGAACTGGATCCCACCCACCAATTGTTGCCATTGTGAAAACTGCATCATCAGAGGAATGAAGAGACCATTACAAAAATAGTCTGTTGGATGTAAAAGAGAATTTTTATTGTGCTTAACAATAAACAAGAATAAAATCACCTATTTCGTCATATGCATAAAGAAGAGTGTTGGACTTTAAGGTGGAAACAATCCTTCACTGTTTTATAATGTTTAACATCTGATGAACTGAGATACAAAACCAGGTGGATGGTTGAAGAGATTTTATAGACATTACCTCTCATAATACCAAGTTATCAGTTGATTTATAAATAACAATGAATTCTAAGATTAACGTACAGAACATGTATATGTAATATCCCATCCAGACATTATGTAAATACTGTATTGCATATGAAATGAAATTTAATGAAGATAATTATGGAAACTGCTATTTTATTTTATTTCATTTCTATTTTATTTCATTTCTTCCCCCCTCCCCCAAGTGTATATCTAACTCTGAATGAAGGTTACGGAAGCATCATGACCTATATGCTTCATTTGGCATCTGTTCCCTGACCCTGCCATGGCTTTTGTGGAGCCTAATTCGGTTGTAGGAAACAGGAGAGAAGGCACTTTTCACAGGTTTTTACCTTTTTTCACTATCATAATTTCCTTCACAAAAAATAAATAAAATCCCATCCAAACTATACTTTTTCCTTTCTCTGTTATTCAGAAGTAATGGTTCAAAATCCAACTAGTGACATTGAGCTAATAAAGTCTAAATAATTAGATTTTTTTTTTCTTTTTTTTCCCTTTTCAGTTGCCTGAACATACAGTGAGTTTTTTCTACTTCATAGAATAATTGAGCAGCATGCACTGTGTTGTTTGTGGATTTCCATGTGGCATCCTAAAAACTATATRTCCCTTAATTGTTGTGTGGAAATAATGTGGTATTTTGTGTAAGTGGAGTATTTGTTACTATGCCTTTGTGGAGAGTTTCTTCATTGCTGCTAGGATCTCTAAACTGGTTGCTTTCTCACTCTAGAAATGACTGCCTCACTACTGTGTGATGAAGGTTTCCTTACATCAAGGAACTAGACCACTGAATCGTCTAGATGCCTGATAATAATGCACGTGATCAGAGAAAATTTTTAATTATTACAACATTTACTATCTTTTTCATGAGACTAATGATTTAAAACGTGGACATATTATGAACATGCAGTACAACAAAACATACTAAAAACCTCTCAATTTTAAAACATTGAGAACAGTTTTCCAATGTGGCAAATCTAATATACAGTTGTCCAGGGGTGACGTTATGGTGGCTTGTATCCCCAGTCGTGTGTTCCGTTTAAGTGAAGGTTTGTTTTGTCTACTTATCAGTTGACTCCCTCCCCCATCGTCTGTGCTTGGGAGGCTAGGGCTGGCTCGCTTTTGCTTGTTTTTGCTTTGCTTACTCGCTGGCTTTGCTTGTTTGCTTGCTTTGCTTCGCTTGCTAGCTTTAGTTTTGCTGGCTTTTGCTTATTAGTTAGGCAGTCCAATCTTTTTCCCTGGACTGTTTTTTTTTGTTCTCTCCTTCTTTCCCTTTCTGTATACCTTCTGAACCTGTTTTGGACCGGACCTGGAAACATCAAGGAAAACCGGGACCCTGCAATTCGAGATCTGCAGACATTCCCACTGCTGGAGACTGATACCACTCTCAGGAGAGACTTTCTGAGTTTGTCACCCTCTCACACTGGTGAAAGAGTTTTTTTGTCATCCGGAGTTGTTAATTTTCTTCTCTTGTGTTGGGGAGTGTTTTGTTTGATTAATAAACAGGCTTTTTCCAGTTTTCCTCTGAGGAAATTTTTCCCAAACCTGGTGGTGGGGGGAGGAGTCTTGGGGGGTTTGTTTTTTTCTGGGGGCTCCTCCCGGAGCTTTTCCCTAAATTTGCCCTAAACTAGGACAAGTTCTCCAGAAAGACGCATTTTTTTTATGAAGAAAGTCTATGTAAAAAGTGATGTCAAATATTATCAAATATAAGCTCTTATAAAATACAAGTGTCAGAATCAGTCACTAAAACCTATTTTACAATTTGACCTGATCAGGTATAGCCTGGCATAAAACTTTTCATCTAAAATATTACAAAAGCTTCTGTAAGTATGCCTGTATTTCATGTCTGCAAGTGTCTCTACACATGTGTACCAAACAAGTGTCCAAAGAAGGGCAAAAAAGCTGGAGAAAGGAGAAGGGTCTGGAGCATAATTCTAAGGAGTAGTGGGTGAGGGAGCTGGGTTTGTTTAGTCTGAGAAAAGGAGGATCAAGGACACCTAGAAACTTCATAAAATCGGTTATGAAATTAATAATTCCATTAATTAGATAGACACACTCAGGGTTATTTTGGTAGGAGTTTTTTCTCTTGGTTTCTTTTATTGAGAACGATTTACTTTATATCAATAAACTAAATATTCATTGGTCTAAATGAAGAAAGTGTGATTTACTTTTATCTAGGAGTTTCATCACTTAGCAGCAGCACAGGAAAATAAAATTCAAGTCCTTGCTCTGGTTAATATACATGTGCCAAACTTGTTTTTAACAAAAAGTGGGGCTTGCAATCCTCAAAAATCATAGTAAATCTTAATGCAGTCTCTGGGAAATCCACTGCTGGTTTGACACTGTATTGCTTTCAAATCCATAGAGCAAGCCTTTGGGCAAAGGACAAAGGAGTGCTGCTGTAAACTTCACCTTGCCAGATCTGCTGGGAGCTGCAGTAGTCCATGCTGCACTTTCAGCTGAGCTGGTAACTTATCAGCTGCCTCCAGCACCTTCTGCCATGAAACAGGGGTTTTTTCCCAGTGGAAATAAGTAGTTAGTGCAGTGCATGTAGCAATGAACTAAGAAAAAGGTTTATGTCAAATTGAATAAGACATCCAACCAGAATTTACTTTTTTTCTTGAACTTAAAAGAGGAAAAAAAAAACAAAGAAAAAAACCACAAAAAGAAACCCCCATAAAAACATAAAAATAGAAGACATTCAGATTTCACATTTTGACATATTTGCATTTCCATTAAAATAATGACCGTGACTTTAGAACCACATGCTTAATATTTTGATTTGATTTTAATTCTCTAGATTTCAAAATGGAAGTTTTGCATCTAAAAATATGGACTTGAAAAAGAAAACAAAGAATGTAGGAAAGTTAAGACAAGTTAACAAGTTAAGGCTTATAAACAATATGCAAATTAAAAACTATTCACAGCTTTCACAATTGAAACATAAAAATTTTATACAAATTTTTATTTTAAGAGGAAGGACAGTGAACCATTCTTGGTGTGTAGAACTCAGATAGGTGTGCCACTGAACATGTATCAGTATCTTAGAATACCTTTACACTATTTCCTTAGAATCTTATGTTTTTGTAAATATCGAGGTAGAGCTGAAATCTGCTGGCTTGTGTTTCCCCTGACATGGACCATGGCATAAAACTAATGAGTAATAGATGAGTGAAAACTTACTTTTGTGTTAAGTGAATCCTTACAGAATACCTTCAGAACATTGAAAGGTAACAAAGGTTGGGATGCAAAAGTGTATGTGGAAAGGCAGATATGTTGCAAAAAAATATTACAGATTCAGCAAGGTCCAAAAAAAAAAGAAACTGTCAGCTTTATAAAAATTTCTTGAATTCAGATTTTGATCAAACATGCAAGCTGAGAAAATAGCCTTAGCAAGTCCCGTTGCTCTTTTTGGAAAAGACCTCAGTGTATTGAAATGATGATGTGCTAAGCAATAGAAGTGTCATTTTCTGAAACACTACATCTTGCAGGCTGCAATTTTCACCCTGCTCAGGGACTCTTGATCATGCAAACTGAATTGAACTATTGCATGAGCGATTTAAAAGGTGCTTTTATCCAGGGCTGAGTACTCTAGCTGAAATGCCCTAAATTAACACCGCTTTACTGGCATGATCAAGTCTACCTCCAAAACCCTCCATGGCTATCTGCATTACCAAGTTAAATAGGGACTATACTGGAAAGGGTTTGGGGCAAAAGATGAAAGCAAAAGAGATTCGGCACTATTTTCAAATTACCAAAGGACATATCTGAAAGTAGATATCCCTCCCTGATCAATATGTGGAATATATCAAGTGCTGCCAGGGGATGTCAGAATGCAATGAACCCCAAGACTACTCTTACATTCCAAATGGGTGAAAAAATCCAGCAAGTTAACCTTACCTACACTAATTTTTTTTCATTAGAGTTTCCATTCATCATATAGTTTAGGGTTTTTCGTTGGTTTTTTCCTTTTTATTGTAATAAAGGTAAGGGGAACAAAAAGGTAAAAGCCACCCAAAAAGTCCAAACCGTAATTCTCATTTGTCAATCACTTGTATTCAGACTTAAGGAAACTAAATCACCAGTTGGATGTTTATTATATACTATAATACTGGTTGTATTTCTATTTATGAATTCTGTGCTGGTTTCACTAGTGCTACTGTACTTAGAAATTGTGAGAACTTTCAGATGTTTACATTCATGTCCTGCCAACACAACATTCCAGCCTGGGAGGATGCTTCCTTGAAATGTGAGTAAGACAACAGCGACCAAGTGATGTCAAGTATGCAGCAGGCTACCTATTTAACTGGTCAGAAGTCACCATGTAAAGAATAAAAAATGTCCCTGAACAGCAGAAAATCATATTTGTTAAAGGTCAGAGGAAAATATGTCAGAGTTCAAAGACCCCAATCTACACACGGTCTCCTAAGAAGAGTAAACTCAAATTTCTTGCAATATTTGATAATATTTCATAAAATATAGACTGTTACTATGCATTTATATTTTGGCTGTAAAACAATGAGAACTAAATTAAAACTATTGAGTCTTATAGAGGAGAAAGAAAGAGGAAATTAATCCATCTGAGGACATACACTGCAGTAATATTGCACATGTTAATGGAGACGTGTGTATATTCCACTAGAGAGTAGGACAAAAGAATGATTCTCAGCCTGGTACTAATTTTTATTTTCCCTCAATTCCATTGCTGTACTGAAAATTTAGTTGTAGGGTTCTGGCCAGAAACATCACATTGCCCTAGCAAAAGATTTTCATCCTACAAAGTTATCCTCACTCCTATAAAACAGCTTGTTGATAGGTGAGATGTTTCAAATATTTTTTAAGTTTGCCTTTTGCTCCATTAAAGGAAAAAGCATGCTAAAGCCAGAGTTCATGAACCTTGTGTGCCAGCCTGCCTGCATAACATCCATGTAATTTCCTCCAGTGATTAATAAATGTATATATTTGGTGTATTTTGTACTTCAGAATCAAAGCCTACACTATGTCTCAAGAGGTAAAAGACTCATACATTTGATTTGCTGCATGATTTGATACTGGATTTGCCTTTCCAGCCTTCCCAGAAGTCATGATATTCTTTTATTTTTTAGTTGCAAACAATTCTCAAGCTCAAGCCAGAGCCAGCACAGGGAGATTCTGCAGCCAGTGGTAGACAATCAGGAGAGGCAAATTAACAGCTCCTGCCCACAGCAAATCTTTATTCCTGAAAAATGCTTTATGTTTTGACTACACATATTGGTATGAGGGAGAATCCAGAAATAAAAACAAGCCACAACACAATAAATCACCTTTAGTTAGCTAGTTAAACCAGCTTTAACTCATACACCAATGCATTCTTGATACAAAAAAAGTCCTAAGCAGGCATTTTTTCCTGGAAAATAAAATAATTCTGTAAGGAATTTGGGGGATACAACTCTGGAAATTAAACGCACTACAAAGAAACACGTGATGGAGTATGTTGTGTTCTTGCAGCAAAAGGTAAACACAGTAACAATTTACATGGTCAGAGCACCGATTTATGCCCAATTCATCAAAGAACTCTATGTAAAAGTAAAGCTTTGGATGTGTAAGTCATAGAAAATAGTAGTTTTCCCCTGCTGCTTAGAGTATAGTTTGCTTCAACACATTTGCATTCTGCTTGGATCTCCTGGGCTAGCCCCAAGGAAGCCTGGGGATCATGCCTTCAGCGACTGCTGGCTCAAAGAAGAAGGGGCTGCTCTTCTACTTTGTTGCCATGGCACCTGGAAAATAATTGGCATGTGATCACAAATGGTGGCTTTCAGCAGCTGGGGCATTCAGGAATTAGCAAATATATCAGTTCCCCACCTGACATTTTCAAGGGAGCTTCCTGATGCATGAGCAGTATTGCAACATGGGCTCAGGGCTAAGAGAGAAGCCTCATATTTTAATCTGGAGTGACGAAAGTACTTCTGACATGTAAGAAGCAAGGAGCTGCCTTTCAGATCACTTCTTTTTCTAAACTAGGATACCCCGTGGTCACCACTGACTTCCTCCATCGTTTAGTTGCTCAGATGAATAAAGAATCTATTAGTGGCCCTTGTTTTCAATGGAGAATTTTCTTTTCTGTTACACAGCTGTTCTTGCAACACTGCTTTTCATGAACTCAGTCTGCTTCAGCTTGATCTTCTTTGTAGAAACTGTACCAAAAACCTCTCTTCCAATGAGGGAGAATGCTGAAACCTTTCCTACTTTGATCCAACCTGCTTAATTATCAAAAACTCAGCCATTGATATATAATTTACATCATCTTCCTGAAAATTTTAAGATTTCTTAAACAAATATTTGCAGTTAAAAGTAATGAAAGAATATGCTCCCTAGCTAAAGTCTGGATAAGACCATAATGCAAAAAATAATTCAAATTATGTCCATTTTATTCTCCAGTCTTTTAGTTTAAACTTTCAGGGTTCATTTTTTTGTTTTTGATTTGTTTTTTATTTTAATTGGAAATTCCTTGGAATGAGGGTCATATTATATGTGTGCATATTCTCACACTAGCTAAACCTGAATTTTAGTCTTGGATTGATTTTCAGGAAAGCTTATCAACTCAAATCTCTCTGTTAGAGAGTTCTGCTTCCATATTAGAGGAGCAATCAAGACTGCAATAGCTATGTGCTTTGAAGCACATTGATGATGACAATTTAAAATGTAATTTCGTATCTTCCCACATTTCTGTCCCATTTCTCATGTTCTGATCAGAGACAGCAGAATGGAAGAAGGTGGGACAATTATTTAATTCTCATCTGCCTCCATTGAACCATTTTAATGATAGGTTCACCTTTTACTTTCCTCTGTGAAAGAGAGCAAGACAACAGAAGATCAAGTGAAATAAAGTAGTAGTGAAAGTGCAAAATAAGTCAGAATAAAATAGGCCATATGTAACAGCTAGAATAGATTAAATGGGGAGAGGGGGAACAGAAGTGGACAGCTGGAAGCAGAGTGAAAAGCTAAGCAGATAAATCTTAACGCAACCTGAAAAATTGCAGCAAATTTAAAGGTGCAGTAACTGAGATGGGAAAAGTAATCATTAAATAGAAGAAGACTGTTTTCTTGCAGTACAGAATCAGACAAAAATGGTGTCTAGGGAGTAAGAAAATTATTCATCAAAGGCATAAGGGGGGAGGAAACAGGAGTAAGAAAAGATAACAGCGAAAAGATAACAAGCAAAAACATTGTAAATTAGGAATGTCATTGAAGAATAACGATGGCATAAAGATGCCAAAGAGGTAGGAAAGCATATAGTGCCAAGAATGGAATGAGAGCATAAGTAATGAAGAATACATTCCATAAACAGAATCAAAATATAGAATAAATGAAAGATATAAGCACACATATAAAGATTAAACACAATAGAAAACAGCCCTGTGCCCTGTGTGTATGACTTAAGTTTGCTGTAAGAAAAGGCAGTTTTTTTCCCACTGCTGGTGTGGAATTTGTTGATTAAAATTATTGATATATTATACTAGTGAAAATATATTTCACAGTAAAAATATGTGAAATTTGGATTTTCATGGTCAAATGCTGGGTATCCAGAATAGAAATGGATTTGGTACCTACAGAGCCTGAGGACATAACTTGTTTTCTGCATTTCATTATGCTCCCTTACCTGTGACTTTATCCTATCATGCTGATGCATGCTGAGTGGTATCATGACCTGTGAGTGATTTGAGTGAAATCAATAGGATCCCTTGCTGAGCAAGGACAGGATTGTTGCTTTGCCTTGGTTCAACAGCAGAATTCCCATTACATTCTGAATAATGATTAGGCAGTAAGATAACAGCTGTGAGAAAGAATGACAGAATTGCTTATTGTATAGAATTATATATATATATATATATATATAAAACATATACATAGTATATAATGTATATAAGGGGTGCACAGAAAAATATTACATTATATATAAATGCAAACTATTAACAGCTCTTGCAATGCTTCACCTTTTCACCACTAAGTGCAGATGGAAATCACTGCAGAGCAATAGGATGTTGAATGAATGCCTTACTTTTCAAATATATTGCACTGATAAACACTAGCCAGTCTTCAGGTGCACAAGGTGTAATGTGGTCTTCAGCACACCCAATTTTTAATACTATGTTCAAAAAATTATATTCACTTTGAAATGTAAAATAGATTTTTATGAAAATTGTATATTAGATAATGAGTGGACAGTGGATGGAAAGTAAACGCAACTCTCTTTGTCTTAATACAGCTAAAATAAATAGAATGGGTCCTGAGAAAGAGTATCTGGAATGCATTTAATTGTACTTAGCTAACAGGCTTCCACCACCTTGAAATTCTTTTCTCCACCACATCAGCAAAACATTTAAAGATCCTTGTAATGTAAGCAATAGTCCATTGACAATTTTTTTCTAAAAGTTGACCCTTCTGGTCTTATTGTATCTTCTGTTTTATATTAAAAAAAAAGGAAATAGTATCTGACTTAATGCCTTAAAAAAAAAGAGAAAATTTTTGCAGAACTGGCTTCACTGCCCTTAACTGAGTGAGAATATTCATTTAATTAATCTGTAACTTTCTTTCCACATCATGCGGTAGTCAGATATTGAGAGAGGAAGGAGATTGTTTCTCTTTTTAACTGAAGCTCTCCTTTTATGATACTTGTCAGCCTCTTAATATTTCAGAGGTTCATTTCTGAGCACACAAACCCACTAAAGGTTTGAAGTTTTCATAATGAACTATTAAATTACGTTTTTATCTAACAGATATGTTTACTAAACCTAATGTTCAGAGTACACCTCTAGGGAGAAAAAAACCTATAGGTCACTCCAGAAACAAAGCAAGCAAATACATAATGGTGAAACCAGAGAGTTCAAACGGCATGATTAAACTATCAAAGAAGACTGCAAAGAATAGATAAAGACGTGTCTAGGCTTATAACAGCTGAAGTTTTCTGACAATTCAAATAAGCTGTCTTTTAATATTCATAGTATAAAATACTGGAACTTATGGGTTTTTAGCATGACTAGAAAATTGCGCATAAGAGAACATTTGGAATGATGCATCAAGGGAAGAAAAATGAGAAATAGTAGCAAGAAGACAAATATATGCATTGTACTACCCATCCCTGTCACAAAATGCCTTCTACTTAACTCCATGCTATTGGAAATCCATCCAAGCTCATGTTTGTTAAAAGATAAAAACAAACACACAGGGATCTTCTTTCCAGATAGATCTTTGCTAAATGGATCTTCTATGCCTAGGAATAACTTTTTCTTACTGTGGTTTTGCTTGAAATGAGCCAACACACAATGGAGATGTATTCATGAGGGAAAGTAACTTCATACATCTTCATATATGGCTACAGTCATGCAGAAAATAGCAATCAGTCACAATAAAAAGCAATAAAAAAAATAATGCCAGAAATGAATGTAGTTCTATGAATTTTGTCACACTGTCTGAGTTTGTGATTCAGTAGGATTTCACAAATTAAATAATCTGGGGCCTAGTATAATAAACTTGTGTGCTTACAGACAGATTAATTTACCAGATGCATCATATAGGCACCTCATGAGTCACCTCATGGACTCCAGTCCTACCACCCAAAGCCACCAGCCTCTTGGGCATACAGGGAATGAGCTAGTTGCCCACACATGCTGATAGTCCCTTGTCTTCTCTGTCACTCAGCTACTGTCAGAAAAACAAAACCAAAGTTTCTACCATGACTTCACTGAATTCTGAATAAACATTTCTGTCATTTTTTAACAAGCTCTGTAAATGGAGGGGAGGTTTCTTTTCAGTTTAGCTGAAATGTGCTGCTGCTGCATCACCTGTAAGAGAGGGAAGCCGCAGTGGTGTGTCCTGGCTAATTGGGGCAGATCCCCAGGGTATTCCCACCATGATAACTGGACTTTAACTCACACACTATCTTCAGTATACATCTGAGAAAAAAACATTGAGACCCCCTAAACTTTGCAGCAGTGATTAGGTAATTCATTCTGAAGGGTAAACTTGGGGTTAAGTATTAGGTGTGTTATCCCAATGCAGAATAAAAGAATGAACTCTCTCCATCATATTCTGCATTAAATCAAAATAGATACCTTTGGTTTGTTCAGAAAGCTGTTCTTCCATTTATCCACTGCCAGTTTGCATCTGTAGCTCAAAATTCTTCCAGTGTCATCAACTGAGAAAACATATAGCTCTCATCTTATGCCTCTTCCCAACAACAGAGTCCATGTTTAATTTTATTGTCTGTAAGAGAAATGCAAACAAGAATCCTGCAAACTTTTTGCCACCATCTTTTCAAATTTCATATACCTAATGATATCTTTTCTATAAGATTATCTCATTTTGTGTAGTTCTAGAGTATCTCACATGTGGTTGTGAAACTATGTATGTTCTGTAGACTTTGTTTTGTTACAAATAAAATATCCATGGGGGGATTAGAGAACAAAAGAAATCCTGGTATTCATCAACATTTCTTTGACAAGATCCTCAAATATACTAAAGTATCTAAATCCTGTTATAAACACATTAAATCTAACTCAAAGACTAGAAAAGCAACAAGGCAAATATGAAGGCAACAAAATCAGAGTATGTTTAATACAAACTATCATTGAGGTTGATGAATTTGCACTGTGTTGGCTTAGTGCCCACAGTGGGATCCTACAAAAGACAGAGAATTTTGAGGAGGATTTTTAATAAGCTGGCATTCCAAATGCATCTCCAGCTCTTTGCAGCTCATTCCAAAACTCAGACATGCAAGGCTGTTACTGAAAACCTGCTGTCCTTTGTGAGCAGGGCTTTTCCTAATACTAACTCCATATAGCTATCAAAATATTTCTTGTTAGACATATTTTATCTCATGAGAAGAATCACTTTGGGGAGAAAAAACATATTAGAAGCCAGCTTTATGAATATTTGTAGGATATTCTATATATCACCCAAAATGTGATTTACCTGATCCCTTGGAGGTTATTATTTATATCCATTTTCCAAGCCCTAATACCTCTGTAAATACACATCTCTGCATTTTGTTGTACATATTGGATCAATGTGCAGGGTGGGCTGACTCCAAGAAAAATCCATTTGCTCTGGAAAAGATTCAGAAAGTATAATTAATCCACACTCTACACTACAGTCACTTGGTGTTCGAATAGGGCACTGAGTTACTCTGTCTCACAGAACAGGAAAAAAATAAGGTTTTTATCACATAGTATGATTACAAGTCAGGGAAAGGAAGTTCTTTTTGGCAGGTTCCTCTTTCTATAGATTCTCCCATATCTCTTTTACTATATCATCTGTTATTTCTACATGCCATAGTATTATTCACTTCCCTAAATCTTTGCTCTAGATATCCTAAACAAACCATCACAGTTGGAGACCAGTCCCATTGAATTCAGAAGAAATATTTACATTGTTTGGTTTAAGATTGCCTGGATTCATTGAAACCTGGTTAGCAGCACCAAAGAATTTTGCTGCAAAACAAAGGACACAAAATGTTTTCAATACTGGTATGAATTTACATCACTCACTGATTTTCATACGTATGTTACAGCCATTCTTGCTTAAATACTGCAATGAGATTAATTTCTCTATTTCTCTTCCCTCCTTGTGTAATGTTTTCAACCACTCTACTATATAATTTCATATTGTAAAGGCTTAAAAAAAAGCCTTGCACAGCACTACCACCACCACCACAAAAAAANAAGTCAGGATCTCTCATTGTTTTTAGTTGCAACCTTGCAGCAACTTGACTATCTCATTAAAAAATCTTCCTGATCTCTTGGAACGGTTTCATGTATCTCTAACAGAAGGTGTGGATATATCTGCAGCTTTTGCAACCATAGCTGGCCTTTGCTATTTCAGTCCCCCGAAGAATGGGAATGCATCCACCCTCTCCTCTGTATCACTATAATTTACTGTTCTCACCAATCAAAACCCTCTGAATGAAATCATGAAAGAGGAGCCACACAGTCTATATGTAGATGGAAAAACTAATAATGTAAAATTGAGTGTATTTCAGGAACAGAACAAGCAAATTAAAAAATCACCCTCCAAGTGAAGAGTTTGAGTGTTTTGGTGTGGTGTCCTCACATCATCATGGACACACACATTTTTCATAATACTCTTCAAGTCACTCCACACCCATCCCTGGGGGAAAACACTTTATGGAAAGACAAGAAATTGCCTTTTTGTTGCTTTCCTCCTCCATTGTGCTAACAGTAGAAGGTGGTTAAAAGAAGACATTCATTACAGCTCAGCTGTAATGCAGAGAATAGACACTCCTCTCCAGCTCCAGCCAGGACCCCTCTGTGACTGGGGACCCAGTTCTTTCCAGAGGTTCCCATGCAGGATATTTCCCTTATGGGCAGTGCGAACTTCCTCACTCCAGTAGGCTGCTTTGGCAACCAAAGGGGAGTTTGCATTTAAGAACAGTTTTCCACTGATCAGATTTATCAGATGAAGCCCCGAATGAATCAAAGTAGCAACAGCCATGTAAGATGCCAAGTGTGTGAGCTGAGGCACACATTGGCCCTTAGACGTGCTCATGTCCTTGGTATTGCCATTGCTGCCCTCGGGGCGAAAGGAAGAGGCTAATTGCTGTTTTTACAGGAAAAGGATTAGAGCTACAGTTTGGTTAGATATTACTTTTTTTGATCTTCGGAGAAACAGAGAACTGGTGATGCATTAAATTTATCCAGCTTTGTCTTCTGTTCTATGGTCTTCTGTAAAGATACCCCAGAGCAGGACTCTCTAAGGTGAAGAGAGTATTGGGTTGACTGCCACTAGGGAAAAGGAAACTGAAATCCTCATAGATTATAAACAGAGATATACTAGAGCACCAAATGATACAGAAAACCTGTATACATGTACTGATTTTCACTGGGATGGGGTTGATTATCTTCATAGCATCTCATGTGATGCTATTCCAGATTTGTGACCAAATCAGTGTTGATAACACACCAGGATAATTGCTCCTGAGTAGATTTTACATGGATAAGTATTTTTAGGGTAGGGGTTTGAAAATAAGAATAAAAATACTGGAAGTTTGAGTTTTCATCATTTTTGTTATTTAAAAACATTAGATTGTCTTAAAGTCATTTTGCGTGCTAATAGCAGCTATTTATCAATGTCAAATAATCTCATTAAGTGAAATCATATTAAAAAATCAATGTAATTGAACATTTTGTATTCTTTACTGTCTTTTATTTTCCTTTTCATATGCACTTAAGTTGCTTTATCATGGGTTAATTAAGAGATTTATCTTTTCCTGATAAAATATTGATGAAAGAGTCAGCGGCTATGAGTGATAAAGGTCATGGTAACGCTGTGAATTTTTTCATTCTTGATGCAGTCTTTAAGCCAGAGAGGGCAGTAAAAAATGTTATAAGACCATTAGCAAGTTGAGAAACATAGAAATAGCTGCACTTCCATGTAATTGGCATTTGGTTCTCTCTAGATTAAAAAGTATGCCTTGGAGCCCAAATGTAATACTTACACATATTTCACAATTTTTATACTGCTGATTTTAAGAACAAAATAACTATTGCTGTCACCTCCCACAGTGTGTATGTGCACTCTGCATCATACATGTGTCCCAGGTGGAAAACAGAGGAGTAACAAAAACATATTTTTTTCTAATAACAAATATTTCCTCTGCTTTCAGCCCTCATTCTACTGCAAGGTTGCAGATAATAATGCCCAGCTAAGATATCTGCTTTTTTATTGGTTTGAAAATAATCTTTTCTTTCTTTTAAGTTGCAGTTAAATGCTAAAAATTTTTGAAATTTAATTTTTTGTAACCGAAAAATCAATGAGACCGATGGAGGAGGACAGAAGGAAGGGATGAAGAGTGGGAAGAAAGGAGCAAGTTTTCCAATAAAGTAATGTTCTCATCAGAGATTTTTCTGTGACTCATTTGTTTGGAGACACAACAATAAAGTAGGACAGTGGGTTGCTGAGATGCTAATCAGGAATAGAGACTGTTCTTTCCCACACGCTGCAGTGTCACTGCAGTTCTCCTCTCATCTCTGAAACTCAGTCCTCAAGGCGTACATCCAGTTTTATATCTTGGTGCTTCTCTTTCTTCCATGTATCTGTCATTGCCTTTGTTCTTGCTACAACAGTGGGGTCAGAATTATCCACAAATAAGAAAGAAGTCAAATAGACCAAGTTGTCTTAGTCTTCTTTTGATTTAAGCCTCTATTCTCAGACATAACAATGTCTCCTCAATCACTGCTGTGCTTTGGTGGGATCTGACTCAGGATCAGTCTTTTATCTGCTGTCTTGGTACTCGATATCACATAGGCTTTAAAATGCCCAGTCGCATAAAAATTTGCCTATCCTTTGCAGTGATTTTGGTACTTGCATCTCTTCTAAAGTATCTTTACTCATTAACTTTTAAATATTTTGCTCCGTGAGCTGCACTGGCTGTTGCTCATTTTGCCTTCCATCTCACCATTTTATGTCACAGATCATTTTTTCATTGTGAGTTTTTCTCACACATGTTATAGAAACTTAAATAATAAACACACATGATACTCATACAATGGTTGTAGCCAAAGTGGCTGGAGTGATGACTGACATAAAATAATATACATTAGATCAAAGGAAAACAAGCACGCAGAATGAATTGAACAGAATCTATTTGTATTTCCACACAAACAATTTCTAATACCAACTGCCTGTCTGGCAGACTTATGTGTCTGTATATGGAAGATCAAACTAAGTAGGTGTAAGAAATCACACAACAGATTTTAAAGTTTATCTCCTAATGATCTTTCTCTGTCATAGCTTAGCTATAATATCTTTCTCCTATTTTTGACAACCATACAGAGGATATGCTTTCTGTTCACATGCAAAAAAAGTTAAGTCCAAGCAATCAGTGAAGGTCCAATCCAAAATATTTCCACAAAATTCAGCATGTCCACTACTTAGCTAGAAAAACAATGTTTATCATATATAGCAAGAAAAAAAGTAGAAGCATAAGTGAAAGGTCAAAATTGTCTGGAGATAGAAATTAAAATCTGCCATTCACTGATTTTTCATTCCAGCTGTTTCCTCGAGTAGCAGTCTGCATTTCCTTTTTGGGCATAACCCAAAACCATGCATACATGGGCTGAGAAGAGCAGTAATGCTATGCTGCAGGTGAATGCTCTGCTGGGCACTGCCCCCCAGAGCTTGGGGAGCTGACCTGATGATGGCTGTGAAAAAGGCTTGGGAGAACACTGGGACGCTGGTGTGCTTCAAGTTCCAAAATACTCTGCTAAATGCTAGAGATTTATTCTAGGAAAGAGAATTATGGACTGAAGGGAAAATGAGAAACTAACCATGGCTCTCTGATCATAACAGTTTGGTGCAGGGCTTGTTAAAGTTTGACAGATCAGGTTTAAGCTTTAGGATGACAGTCTGAGTGTTTATCTGGACATTCTCAAGAGCTCAGATATCAGGTTTCTCCCTGAGATCCATTTCTGACTGCTCCCCATACTCTGGGCCAGTAGCTGCAAGCTGTCACTGTACACAATGAAGTTATGTAGAAACTAGTTCTCCTCTGAACACTGTATGATTGTGCCGTGGTTTAATACCAGCCAGTGATTAAGACAAATAAAATAGTGGCCAGATTGGAGGACACTGGGACAAAGGCAGCAGGCTGTATCTCCAACACCACCTGCCTGAGAATTATGGGAGTGATGCCACATGGTATGGAATATCTTCGAGTCACTTGGGATCAGCTGTCCTGGCTTTGTCCTCTCCAAACAGATTTTTAATGCCATGGGACATAGGCGTGACAGAGAAAATAATAGCCAACATTTAGAGAACTTGAAATAATAACCAGGTATTTCAGACAAAGACAAAAAATGTTATGAAAAATAATCAGGACAGCAGCTGGACAGTTCTGGATGTACTCAGATCTGGAAAGGAAAAAGCATTTTATATTTTTTACACACAATCATTGAAGATATATTTATTGTACTTTTCTTTTTCTGTGGCTTTCCTGCAAACTTAAACCAGTGTCATATACACTTAAATAGTCATTGCATTCATTAAGGCCCAGCTGTCAAGTAAAACTGTAGCAGCCCTAGGTATGTAATGGAAACAGACTCCAAGATGAAGAGCCCTTATCAGGACTGAAATGAGGGGATTGTTTTTGTTGCATATGTCAACTTGTGCCTTCCTGAAATACTTCTACAGACTGTTATAATCCCTTAGCTAAACCATGAGTTTAAGTCTAAATGCATAAATCAACTAAGAGATACTTTTCAATTGTTTTGGAAGATAAATTATCTCCTTGCTTACTTAGCTGTTTCATATAAAAATGTTTCTTATTTATTATATTCTGTATTTCATGTTGAGAAACAAGGTGTGTGCAAGTGACTTGACTCAGAAATCCTGATAGTTTGGAGGAGTAATTACAAAATTTTTCTCTTGTTCCAGCCCCTCTAGCACTCTCAGTGAAAACAGTAGAAAATGTGACTTTACTAGGAAAGAAAGAGAGATCAATATTTCAAATTATTTATTTATATAATTAACTATCTTGAAATAAATCAAGCTGTAGTTCCAAAAAGCTTCATATTTCTTACAGACAGCTGATCAGATATTTGTAGTGGAAGCCATTAGCAAATCCCATGTGCAGTATTCACCATTTGTGCTGTGCATTTGCTGGTCTGTCCCAAGCAAGTGGTCAAAGGGTAAATAATTTGCCTTATGGAGCAATCTGAGACTGTTTTTCATTAAATGCAGAACTACATGAGCTGCTTACAGAAGGGAAACAAATTGCAACTGCAGTTAAATCTCCAGGGAGATAGTAATTGCTCCAGCATGAGAGACATTATGAAAACTTTCCTAAAATGTGAATGTAAAAACCTCAGTGCTCCAGATGCACCAGATTTCAGTTGCCCTATGGATTGTCCATTGTGTTCACCACAGCCTGGATTTTGTAGAGTTATGTACAAGTGTGGTACAATGGTTGGACCATAAAATCCCACTAAAGGCTCTGCTGCCACTGATCCAACATCTCAGCTGAACTACAGCTGAAAAGTTCCCTCTGCCAGAATTAATTTCAGCACTCTGAAAGCCTAAGGTGTGGGTGAGGTGTCCAAGGCCACCAGCAGGAAATAATGGGAAGAAAGGTTACGTCTAAACCCTCATGAGAGAATTAAAGGACAGGGACCCATTTGGACCAATTAAAGAGGAGAGCATTCAACATGTAAGAAACACCCTGGAAGGAAGAACAAAGAAGTTTGCAAAGTAGAGAGGAAGACATTGAAGGCCAGTGTCACTGGCACAGCAACACAAATTTTTTTTCTGTATAGAAATACAAAAGTTGATTTCTGTGTGGAGCAATCCATGAAATATTAATGAAGAAAACATCACTGCTACTGGCCAAGACATATAAGAAAACCTCAAAATAGGAGGTATATTTTCAGCTCTGTGTGCCTGTTGGCTTTGGGGTACAGAAGCAGCAAACAGAGTGTGAGCTTCCTTATAGAGCCTGTGTAGCTCCACCCAGGACTGGGTCCCAGCCATCTGCACTCCAAAGGGACATCAAGCAGAGATGGCATTGAAATACCACCTGATGAGACAAAATTATTGAGTGGAGAAAATAAAGCAGTATCTTTGTGTATAACAACCTAAGCATCCAACCCTAGATATAAATTACCAAGTTCTCCCTGGAGAAATTAACAGTGAGGTCAACCTAATTGCTTAGTGCTTGAACAAGGGTCACATTTAAAGTTATGCTGACCTGACTTGGTTCAGTTCATATAAACAAAAAATAATGTGAAAAAGATTTTTAAAGCTATTATAAACAATATTGTAACGGATAAACCAAGAGCCAGGATGCATACTGGTAATTCTGAAAGACATAGATATGGACATATAAAATGTTGTATTTATGGAATACATTCATTTGCTGAAAGTTGTTACCAAAGATCTTTATATACAGATTGAAGACTGAAATTTTAATTGCTTGTGACATTTCTATACATTAACTCTTCATGTTTTTAGGTTTGCGTCTACAACTCAAATGGAGAAGAAAAGTTCACAGTATGGTAGAAGAAGAAGGAAAAGTGTCTCTATTCCCGGAATTCATTCTCAGTAATGCCTCCTGTAAAAATAAATTTCCTGGAAAGAAAAGAAAAGGGGAAGAGAAGGTAAGCAACAATTGTTTTGTTTATCAATTCAAAATGAATAGTGACATTTATGAAGCATATAAGCATAAATATGTCAAGATTTATTATGTTTCCCATGTCAAAATAAGTTATGAAGCTTATTTGATATAATTATGGGTTTTTCTGGGGTCTGGTCCTTTACTTGAATTAAGAGTTTCCTATATCAATGGAGGTAGCTGGAAGAATGAGTACAAGAAAAAATGAGAACATATGAAGGAAGATGAATCTTAAGATAAAGGAAATACAGGAGCTGAAATTAGAAATGCAAGTGATTTTATAATAAACTGATTTTAGAAAAAATAAATCTGAAGAATTTAAAAGAAACTAAGTGGAAGAATATAGACATAAACATCTTGCTGAGCTGCTGATACCAAGCTCTAAATTGGAACTAATTTTTAGATGCATTTGCAGTGGGGTTTTTTTTGTTTTCTAGATTAATCAGATTTAGTTGCTTTAGTTGCTTAGTTGCTTTCCTGCTCAGCAGGAAAACAATAGAACAATTGCCCCCTTTATATTATTTTCTCCCCTCTACATTTACTTTATGGCATATCTTTCTAGGATGTCTCCTCTTACTCATTCTCTCTCTAAATGAGACAATATTTCAATTTCCTTCCACAGAGTAGCCTTTTTGATAACATTTCTTTTCTGTTTGTGAACCTTTTACTGCTGTTACATCCTTTTCCGAGATAGAATGATAAGAAGTTAACCAAATATTCTGAAGAAGAATCTATAATTGATCTTCATAATGACAGTATCAGTTTCTTTGTGCTGTTTTTGTGCTTATTCTTCACATCTTGTTCTTGCAAGTGATGTTTTGGACTTGAACAATTACTAGAGCAGAAGACATGAGCAGCTTAAATTTCCTCTCAATTGTACATCAGTCTGATTTTTTTAATAATTCAACTAACTTTCAGCTGTATATCCTTCCCCCAAGCATTCTGACCCCTCTGAAGGTGTTCAGAGTTTTCTCTAATTATTTACAGCTCAAATGTTTGCTCCTCAAATATCCATGCTGAAGTAGTCCATCCTGCATCACAAGATGCATGCAAATCTCCTTTCTCCTCTCAGCTCCCACACAGCGAGTTGCATTTCATAACTTTACAAAAATAATTAAAAAAAACCCCCAAAAACTCAGAACAAAAGCAAGGACATGGGATTTCAGGTTCACTTTCCATTATAACTCTCTGAGGGGATGCAAATACCTCAGCTCAAATTCTTCTTACCAACTTCTTTCACCAGCTGTGAGAAGGAGAGAGGACTTGCTATCAAATGTTCTGAAAGATTAAAACTATTATTTACACACAATAATAAAAGACAATTTTTGCAAATAGCACTCCCAAATTAGTCCCTTACTTCCCCTGAATCTGGAAGCCCTTACCCAGAGACTGACACTAGTTATGCCAAGGGAAAGCCTACGTGCCTGTCTTGTGCATACCTTCGTGCCACCAAGCCACCTACAGCTTTCCCTGGCACCAAACCAAGCCCACTCTCGGTGTCAGTGTTTGTGTAATGAGATGCTGCTCCTCTCTTTCCCCTTCTTACTTCCCCTCTCATTTTGCAGTCTTTCATCTTCACTAGCCCCCTGCTCCTGGTCCCCAGCTCTCGCCCCCACTGCAGGTTGCCTGCCTTCTCCATCAGCAAGCTGTGCTCTCTCCTGTCCCTTTCACAGGGAATAAAAGTGCCTGGGCAGGGACCACACCTCCAGCCTGTCCCCTCCATCGCTCCTGCTGACCTGGTACAGACTGTGTCCTGACCTTGGCACAAGCCCTCCTGCAGGTGTCACCCCAAGGAGAGCTCAGCCTTTTTATTTGCACAACCACTTTAGCCTCTTTCTCCCCCAAGAATTTCTCATTTGGAAAGCACACACAGCTAACACAATTAGCAATGCTTTCCTGGAACCTTTTGCAATTCATTTCATCCACTGTCTTTTCAATAGTTTCACAGTACAACACTGGCTGTTCTTTCTCCAGGTAGGATATCTAAAATTCCCTTAGAAGAAATCAGGGCAAATTTATGCTGCTTGTTGCTTACAAGTCTCTAATTTTCTGTTTATGTTTAAGGGCTATTCTGTTGTCATTTGCCTTACAGAGTGTAATTTTATAAATACATAAATATACTAAATATGTTTGTTGTAAAGTGTTGCCTACATTTACTCACATGCTGGTGCACCTCTCAATTAAATGACTCATACAGATCAATGACTCAAAGGCATTTTACATGCAGATATATTCTGTGTTTATCCTGCAGACCACCCACTGCCAGCAAATACAATTATAATTTCATAATTGGCAGAAAGCTGGAGTGATGCAGGGTGTGTCTGCCTTGCTTGCTGTGTATGTATGTGTGCGAATGTACCAGTGAACTGAGGTATAAAATGCATATGGGTGAAAAACAAAGAAAACAAAGTGAATTAAAATTTCCTGGGCGATATGATTGCCCAAATTATTCAAAAAGTAGCATATTTGCACCAAGTGCACTGTGAGTGACCGTGGAGGTCTCCATTAAGTGCAAGGCTAATGGTGCTCCAAACCTGCGCTGGTGTGCCTGGCTTTGGTAGAATATTTAAAGCACAGCACTCACGGAATGGGATGGGCAATGCCATCGTTCTGCCTCACCCACAAGCACACTTTTCTGTCACTTCATATCTACTAAACAATTAAGATTAATTAAGGAAATAATTGTGGAGGATTAAATAATAGCATTAAATTATTCAGAAATGTGTTTTTTGCAGGCTTTCAAAAGCTAGCAGTACAGCACAAGAGCAGCAAAATAATATAATTAGAAATAATCATTTTGAAAGAAGACACCTTGCTGTGATGCAGTTTATAGAAAAAGTCAAAATGACTAAGTGTTTGCAGTACTAGTAGGTGTTTACTTCCATACAGAGATGGCAGTTAATTTTTCATCAAAACATCTTTTGAAATAATCATGGTGATTTTGTCTAAATCAAAGTTTAATTTTCTTGAAAAAAAATTGTGGCATAATTTTTCTGGTTTTTTGGAAGGGTCATAACAACTTATTAGTAAAATACTCTTTTTTCTTCTGGTACCTCCTTTTCTCCTAAAAATAAGAATAATTTGTGTTTGCATTACCATTAAAACTGAACACTGAATTATACAAGAGGAGAAAAAGGATGCGCTTGCTCTGAAAAAATAAGAGAAAGGTTTCAGTGAGGTAGCAGCTCTGTTTAGCCTCGTTAATGAAATTGAAGTAGAGCATCCTAACTGCATTAACAAGAGCTAGCATTATGCTAGTAACTGCAGATTCCAACAGTGAAAGACAAGGAAATAAGAGACATGGCTTAGAAATTTGAAAACACTTTTGAACATTTCCCAACAATGCTGAATTTTTCCAAACAACTCAAAATCTAAATGTTGATTTTTCTTTTAAAATAATGTTTTTGCAATATTAAAACTGGAAAAATATTTCAAAGAGAGTGGAAATGAAAACGATAATTCTTAATGTCACTATTTATTTTACATACATATTTGTAGACAGACAGCATGAAGACAAATGTATTGCATAAAGTGGGTTACTATCATTCTCATGTCAGCAGGAGAGACTTTTCCAGGCTTAATACAAAGCTATCATAGGGAAGAGGAACAGATCCCATGGAGCTGGAAAGAAGAAAATACTTTTGACAAGACCTTCAGTGCCTGGGAAGAGCAGAGGGGGAGCCCCATGGCTCTTTCCCTCCATGGAGAAATCATGAGTGTGGCTGCGAACTCCAGCAGTTTAATGTATGAGATTTTGATAGCTCTGAAAATGTAAAATTCCAGGTGTGTGTATGAAAGTGTGGTGTATATCTCTGTCCTTCTCTTTTATAGATAATGATTTTTCAGTGACTTTTTAAAAATAGTAAGCTACAAAAATTTCAGACAACCGATGGGTACTCATGACAAATAAGTTTTCATGCAGCTGATTACATGTGTATTTCAGGCCATATATTAAAGGTGTTAGGTATAGACAGTAATATTTTTAATGCACTTATCCTTCAGTTATCTCACCAAATAAATCCACTGTCAGGGGCTGGTGTCTCTCACAGTCCCATGTCGTTTCTAGAGGAAGAAATTTAGCAAGGAAATGTTTGAGTTTATTCTCCTATAAGCTTTAGGTAATGAGCTGTTAGATTTTCACTTCATGTAATTTGGACAATTATTTTTCCATTTTTCCAGCTAACCACTTTTAAAGAGTTAGAGGTATGCACTGGACTCATGTGATGGTGTTTCTCAGAGAGGACACCATGATCTGCACATACCCATACCAGTGGAAAACCTCATTTAGGGTCTGGGACTGAAGATTTTGTTTTCCTCTCGTGGGCCTTTCTGTGTTCATCCAGCTGTCTATTTAAATAAGGTGCTGAGGCTAAAAAGATAACCCCAAGCATTTCTTTTCCTACCAAAAAAAAGTCCCTAACCGAAAGAGATGATGGAGTGCACACAATGCACTTACACAATGGAATTTTGTGGTCACTTTTCATTTACTTTCAGCTATTTGACAATATAATGCAGATACCATGACCGTGGATTTAGAACAAAGTATCTGTTTTATTTAAAATGATGAAAAGGTGATATATGTTCTTACATTAATGAAAACTACTGTCTCATTTTCATGAAAGTTAGAATAACTATACAAATTGAGATTTTGTGTATATATAAGGTTAGAAGAAATCAACCAAACTCCTTAAAATGATGCATATTTTCAGTGAAAAATGCACACTTTCTGCAAACAGCCTGTTAAAATCAAATTTATAGTGCTTCCAAACTCCAGCAATTTTTTTTTTTTTTTTTAAGGTCAAGGTTCACTCATTCAAGTAATTTATGTCAACGTCTGGAGAAGGTGGCACATGGTGATTCCAGTGAATTCCTGGGTGTTGTGTTCAATCTGCTGCCTGCTGTGCTTCATCAACCATAGCATTCATTTCACATCTTGTGCACTGTGTTATTGGAAAGGGAAAATATTTTCTCTTCTGTTTCCCCAGGTTATAGTGTCAGTGCATCACTGAGAGTATGCCACAGACCACACTCCAGTAAATGTAAAGAAGTGAGGTCACCCAACATCATGATTTTCAGGAGATAAATCCATATGCCTTAGTAATAAGTAGCAATAGTAATTAGTAATGCCAGCTGTTTGCCAGCAACATTATTTAAACTTTATTTAACAGGCTACAAGGGTCCCACCAAGAGGGTACCCAAACTATAAATAAGCATCTTGAACAAAGAGGCTTCCTAAGGATGGGCAATTAAAAACCTGCAGTCTTCACAAAGGGAACAGCATAGTGGTGGCAAAACATTGAATTGGTGTGTTTCAGCCTTGGACTGCATGGATCACCCACAGGGGTGCAAGGAGAAGCTATTTTTCATGCTTATCTTTCAAGTCCTGACTGTGGCCATGAGTTTCGATTAATGTGGGCCACTAGAAACTGTTTATTTGCACAGGCGTGCTTTCTGATAAGCTATCTCCATCTTTTTCATCTTTGTGGCATCACATGGAGGCAAAACATTGAAAAGTCCAAACAGAATTAATTGCTGCAGGAATAGCTCATGACAATGACCTACCTGTGAAAACATATTCATGTTGAAACTCCCAAACAAAGGAGTAATTTACCTGATTAATACTGCTTATTTCTCCTCTTTCTCTTGCTGCTGTGAAGTCTGTGTCAATACACCTTGCTGAAATATAGCAAAACTCCCACTGACAGATATGGTCTTTCATGATACATTTCAAAGAGCTTTCTTGCACTTTTGACTAGCTTAATCTAGACTTAAATTGGATACTGCATGCAAAAAATATTACATACTATATTTAATCAGTCTACTGAAACATCTAGTCCTATTCAAAATCTTCCTTCACATGCAGTTACTGAAATATGGTGTGGTGTAAAAATGTCCTCTTCCTACGTGACAGCCCACACCACAAGGCTACCAAGGAATTTTCTGAATATTTTCAAAATATTTGTGAAAACAACTTTCCCTTTGACAAGAATTACTGAGAACTTCACCCTGAACGGTCTGTGACACAAAAAAACCTGATGGCTGCTGCTTGCTGTGGTGTAAGAAGTAATAATCATTTTCCAGACTAAGTGCAAACAATTAAGCTCAAGGAAGGTGAACCAAACAGCTCCTTTCACCTCTTAAATTATTTTTACTGTCTCTGTTGGCCTTAGTTCTGTTGCAGCCCTTCAGTCAGATTTTTCATTTTCATCAGCTGTACTTTAAACATTGTTCTCTCTTCTGTTGCTCTAAAGTCCTGATCAAGATTGCAATGAAGGAAACCTATAAACTAGTTTAACAAGATATTGTTGAGTGCCCACCATCTTTCTGGTTTGTGGTCTTTGCCCCAGTCACTAGGGACAGACATACTTGGCCTGGAAAAACAAACCAAAACGAAATTTTCCCCCGATTTACCTGTTGGAGTTTTTTACAGTAAAGTATATGAGTAAAAGAAGCTTGAAATTGCATCAACTTTTCTTCAACTTTTGGGCAATTTATGTTTGCACATTCTCAACTTTAAGCTTTCCTATGACTGCAAGATCTCTGTCCAACACATTAGTGCATCCTGCTGTAGAACTTTTCATCACTCTTCAGCCAGCTTCATTTATTATACAGTGCTGTGTTTGATTGTATTTGCCTTCAAATTTTCAATTTGCATCCTCCAGTTAAGTTTTACACCCATGGAAGGATCAGAGAAACTGTCTTCAATTAAACTTTTCTTTGTACATGATTGGTGATGACAATAATTCAGGAGCAATAATAGAAATAAGGCAAAGGTGGCTATGATGACTTTGAGTGCTTGTTCTGGTTTTGGCTGTAATTATGTTTTGCATTTGTGCTGAAGCAGTGTTGATAACACAGTCATGTTTTAGGTATTGCTGATAAGGGCTTGCACAGCATCAAGGCCTTTTCTGCTTCTCAGGACACCTGACAAACTGGGAGGAGACACAACCAGCTGACCCCAGCTGACCCAAAGGATATTCCAGACCATATGGCATCATGCACAGTATATAAAGCTGGGGATAGAAGCTATGATTGTAACAGAGCCCTGCTTCCCCCAGAACACTGAGCACCTGCCTGTTTGTGGGAAATGTTGGGTGAATTCCTTCTTTGGCTTTGCTTGTGTACATGCCTTTTGCTTTACCTATTAAACTGTCTTTATCTCAACTAACAAATTTTCTCACTTTTACCCTTCTGTTCACTCCCCCAACCCATTGGAGGGGTGTAAGCAAGTGGCTGTGTGGGACATAGCTGCTGTCCAGAAATTAACCATAATGGTTTTTAAAACAGCTACATTTTCAGCTAAAAACACAAGAAAAACCTTTGTTTGTGGCCTTAATCAATCTTGAACTGTCCTCTAGATGAAATGTTCTTTTCATTTTGTATGTATAGTTTCTTCCAAAGCATTAGTGCTTTTGGCTGGCTAACCACTGTCTTTCTCCTACCAAATTATTAACTATACAATTTATCAAAGTAAGTAGTCAGATAAATATTTTTTCATGTCTCCTTTTTGCTCTGTCAAATCTCTATCCCACTCACAAGCAAGGATGAATATCATGCCATATTTTTCTTCATTCTTAACTTGAAAGAATTTGGGGTTTGGCTTTTATTACTTAAGGGTGGGAGGAAGGAGTGAACTTTTGGGGAAGTCTTTACTTTAAAAGCTAACGTGAGTTACAGTGGTGATAATTGTCTTGAGCCTGAATTTTCTGATAGGAGGAAAGTCTGTAGGGAGTTTTGGAGGGAGGCATACTCAATCATAAATTTTTCTGTACTGTTCTGACACTTATTTTTCTACCACTGCCAGGTCATTTGACCCTGCTGAACTGGTGGAATAAGCTTTTCAGAAATTAAGTTATTAACAATTTAAAAAGAAAAATAGGTACTTTGGTTCTAATTCAGCAGTAAGAAAATCATTCTTCTTCTGAAAAAAAGGGATCTAGAGTCTGGCAATTCATATTTCACACTTCTTGATTGAACAGCAGAGCTCTGCCTGCTACGACTCTGAAGAACTCCTTCCAGTGTTCATTACCAATAATACTATTCTAGAATTCTTCTGCTGTTTGTTCAAAATCATGCAAATCACACACAGCTCAAAGCTAAGTTTTAATCTTTGCCTTTGTCCCCATGTACAGCCATGTCCTCATGTACAGCCACTAGCTATCCAATTTGATTAGCTTTCAGAGTGGAAATGAAGAATTATTCATTTTGTTTGCTATTCTTCTTTTCATTATTCTCCTTGGAAAAATTATTATTTCCCTGTGGTAACCAAGAAACTTCATAAAGTAGTTTATTTCTGTGAGTTCAGCAGAAATTCAACTCTTAATAGTACCTTCTGGGCCAAGGTATAAGTAATGAATTCAATCCTGCTACACCTCTTCTTTATTAAGAGCGTGTTTTGGAAAGTGTCTTGCTTGATTGCTTGAAATACTGTGATCCCACACCAGCTCTGAGTTTTAATTTTGATCTTCTGATTACCATAAAATTTTCTCTGAGTAAGTGAGGAACTTTCCAAGTGCTTTCTCTTCTTATACTGTGTTCAGCACAGAGTGACTCTTCCCCAGACCTATGTGCTGCTGTGCCTGAAGCTCAGCCCTGATGCTGACATGACCACCTCCAGCCCCCCAACACCCTGACTTCACCTAATGAACCCATCCCTCAGTCCTACACAATACAGGTGATAAAACTGTGTGCCTTTCACTCCTTAACTCTTCTCTGTCAAAATGACTTGGACTAGAAAATACCTACCAGTGAAGTGTCCAAACCATGTCTCCTTGGAAGCGTCCTGGATGCTAACATGTGCCACTGAGCAGTAGAGCTCAGGATTTTTAGTGTTTCTTTCACTTTGATCCCCTTCTGAAACATGGGTTGCACCAATCTAGCATTTGTCACTTCAAATACCATGGGTGGGGAAATGAAGCACTTGCTGTGTCTCCAAAAGCTGTGAGGAGATTATGATGGTGTTTCTACCTAAGACATGATGATTTTCCCCTGCCACAGTGAAAATTGCAGCAGTGTATGAAGAAGTCATCTCTGTAGCTGACAGAACAAACCATATTCAAAAATGTTGGTATGGGCACAGACAGGTGTTCATTGTAATCAAACCTTTCTAAATGGGGAATTTGCAACGTAATTTTTAATGGAAAAAGTATTTAAAGAGCAGAAGGAATTTGGAATAGGTAGAATAAATACTCCAGACTATCAGGGGTTTTCATATTTAGGCAAAAGTTCTTTACAAAATTTTACAAATACTTTTTTAGAAAGTTTGATGTCATTGTATTGATTACAATGAGATGATACAGGCAGCTTATCTGTATACCTTTATGTGTATACCTTTGTTATCAGTTAACCCTGCATTAGGACCACATTTTTTGTGTACTGATGACATCAAAGAGAAAAGAGACAAGTTTCAAGGGGAAAAAATATTATGTTTCAAAACCATGAAGAGCTCTTTAAGCTGTCTCTACATTTTAAAAAAGCAGTATTTTAGTCAGAATCCACTCATCAGTGCTTTCTACTGGCTAATGGAAGCTGTTCAACATGCAATATGATGAGATTCTTTCTTCTGTAATCACTATCTTCTGTAGATCACTATCCATTTTCTAAGAGAAATATGGAGCAGTATGTCCCTGTTCTGGTTGCAGACACAAAAATGTAGGTTTGATGGCATTGCTATACTTCCCCTGATAAGCAGTACTCAAGGCTGCATAGAATATTCTGAGTTATTTTAAGAGGGGAGTGTTGCCTTTCAAGTGGAAGACTTGTAGTCTGTATGGTATCTCCTTTCTGTCTTTGGAGACTGCATATATGTGCAGAATGAGAAAAAGAACTCATGCTCACATAATGTTTTTGTCATGATAATTGGATCCAGTCCAGCATGAGATTTATAATTTCAGTTTAGATTCTATTATTTTGACAAAGATGCTGCATACGTAGGGCAAAAATAATAACTACATTTTATTACCTGGCAGACAGAACTGATGGAAGTGAAGAATTCTGAGTCTGAAGCCACTAGAATTTTAACTAAAGTTAAGAACTCAGGTGCAGTCTGGCCACATTACTAAATTCACTGTCTTCTTGTTAAATGATTTTTTGCTATTAAAGATAAGAAAGTTGTCACATGCATTTGTTTCATTTTAGGATACATTCAAATCTGTTGGTAACATTCAAATGTTGTTCTTAATAACTAAGTTGTTTAAAAGTTAAGTTAATTTAAATGTTGTTTTGTAATGTGGTGATTATTCCTTTTTGTATTATTTTCTTGCTACTGTTAGAAGAACTGAGTGCTTTCTTTAGTCAAATATTGACCAGAAGAGCATCTGCAATTGTAATCACCTAATATGCTTTCTCCAGAATAAACATTTATAGACTAAAAAAAAATCCTGTTCTGCTTACACAGTTAGTGTAACTTCATGGACTCATCCACAGACATTTTGATTCCTTCACTGTCACAATGGGAGCCTAATGGACTGTGCCTACTAATAGCATTTCACATTATTGCTGCCCTGTGTCTCCTGCTCCGGCAGGCAAGTAAACTCCTACTGCTACTGACAGGTACTGCCTAAAAAGAGAGGTAACTGTGTAGACACTCAGCTGGGGATGCACAGAACTGTCAGGGGTATTTCAGACCTCAAGGGAAGGCTGATGTTTATGTCTACATAGCTGGTACCACAGAGTCTGATTATTCATGTCAATCCACAGGTCACATTTAGATGATACAGCTGCCCCAGTTCTCCATTATACACTACAGCTTCTGGAATAAGCCATGTTCCATAAATGACAAGGCAAAAGTGGAAATAGAGCCCCCATCAGATCTTTTTTTCCACCCAATCTCATTTGGTTCAGTTTAACTGCTTTACATAGTTCAATTCCTATGAGGGCTAGGAAAGAAAGCAAGCAGGTCTCTTACCTAGAAGGTAGATAAAGATTTCAAAAAACTAAGAACTTGCTCACCAAGTGTTGGCTTCCCTTTACCCTGAAATGCTAAGTTCTGTGTTCTGGGATTGGTATCTGAGACCTCAGGGTTTCACAGTAAGTTCTGAAACATGAGGCACAGGAGGGACCTCTCTATAACCCCCATGCAATCACCTTATTTCTTTTCCTCCTTCAGTTTTTGAGAACAGGCTTTGCTCTTCTCACTTGTTGGCAGCTCTCTGCTTGCTTGATAAAGAAAGGTATTGGCAAACTGGGAAAAAATGAAAGGATAGGATGAAACAAAACATGTCCTAAATGTATATAGCTTGGTAAAAACATGATGGTCTATAAATAGCTAGGAGTTAAAAGGATGGTTTAAAGACAGTGTTGGGATAACAGAAGTCATCTTTAATGAAATATCAAGATTTTCCCATCAAATTATTGAAGCATGTTTATAAATGCTCAAAAATAATGGGCTATTGGAAGTCTCTCTCTCTTTCCCCTTATCTTCCATATTTCCAAGCATGAAAGGAATAAGCCATCCTTTCTATAGATTATGTAATTACAGTAATTTCACAATTGTAAGCCGCACGTCTGGGTGTCAGCAACGTTTAGGTCTTCGTCAATATATAAGCCGCGCCTGATTATAAACTGCACTTTTGTTTGCAGCGAATGTTCACAAAGTTGCCAATTAGCAACAGAATCGCAGGGTTTACTGGCAGGTGCCAACCTTGGAAACATTATTTCCAAGCGAAAAAAGATACAGGCAATAGTGTGGCCATTTTGGAAGCATTTCCAACTGATCCACGTTGCCTTTAAATAGCCACTCAGCTGGGCAGCCAGGCAGTCGCTTGGGTGGGCAGAGAGCCGCTCAGCCGCTCGGACGGGCAGGGAGCTGGGCAGCCGCGCAGCCACACAAGACTGAAAACCCTGAAAAAAATACAGAGAAATATCATGGGCTCAGATCAGCAGCGCTGATGGGCTTCGACTCAGCTCGCGGCTGATGCAGACTCTCATTTCTGGGTTTGAAAATTTCTGAAAATCGTTCATATATAAACCGCTCCGGAATACAAGCCGCACTTCCGGGTACAGACCAAAACTGTAGTCAAAATGGTGTGGCTTACAATCGTGAAATTTCTGTACATGCTAAAGCAGCATTTGAAAATATTACAGTTAATACCTAAAGAAGATTCTGAAATGCAAAATGTGTCCAGAAAATGAAGATGGCCATAATCAGAGCTAGAAGCTGCTGAAGTCATGACCAGGAATCAGCTCAATGCTATTGTCAGCAAGGAGTGGGACACAATCACTACCCTTTCTACAAGAGATGGCTCAAGAGGGAACGTGGTTCCATGAGCTCACATTTTGGGTGCACTCCTTGGAAGAAGTTCACAGCTGCTAAGTATTGTGGCAAGGAGCTGTGGGGGAGGTGCCACAGTCTTTTGGTAAAGTGTCCTGACAGGATGTCCATGAATCAGAGGCGCGTCCTCGCTCCTGGGTGGAGTGACCAGCTCTTTTTGTGAGGCTCTTCTTTGGCCGACGCTGGAGAAAGAGACGGGAGCCGTGTTTGGAAGTTCCAAGGCGAAGTTTATTGGTCTTCTTCCTCAGAGGGGTCCAGGGATGAACAAGCTCAGGGGGTTTGAGGGAACAGGGTTCATATAGGGTATGATACTGACGGTCCAGGGGCGGTACAAAGGGAGGAGTCCAATAGAGTACAACAGATTAACATATAACAGAGGGGTATATTGGAGAGACATAATTTTTCCATAACCACTATGAAGAGGGAGTGCTTAAGGGCATTCCCTCCAGGGGAATGAGGCAATTTCAGTCCCAGGTGGGCCATCAGCCTCCACAGCTAGGTATGAATTTTTACATAATTTATAGAGAAAAAAGTCTTGCCAGCCACTCCCAGAAGTGCTTCTGATTCTGCAACCAATACAGCCAAGGCTATCAACTGGATTTGCACAGCCATATTCCTTCTTATGCTTTTTAGGTTTACCACTGTGAATCTTTCATTGCTTCCTGAATCTTTCGTTACTTTCTTCACAGAGTTCCATCAGGAGGGACAAACACGACCCACTCCAAAGCCTGTGACTTGAGCTGAGTGCCTGGCAATGGTTACAGCACAGTCAATAAGCTCCTGGCAGATGTTCTTGGTCTTAGTTTTGCACAGAAGGACACAAGTTTCTGTGCTCCCATGCTGTTCCACACTGCAAACCAAAGCATAGGGAGAACTGATTAAGACATTTGCTTTGAAGGTGAACTCTTGATCAAATGAAAGTTTTAACATATGCAAAAATCCTCTTAAAACTAGGATACATTGCTTGGGCATTCTAAGGATGACAAATGAATCAAATGAATCAAATTTCAGTCCCTATCATCCTATGCAAGTGTTTTAGTCATTGACCGAGAGCAGGTGAAACTCCCATATTCTCCTCTCCACAGGATAGAAGGCTGTCATGCTAAAAATAATTTAAAATATCCACACCTCTAAGCACCAAACTCACCCTCCTAAAATAAATTAGTACAATACAGCCAACTTTGCAAAAATAAATAAAATAAAGCAGTTCACCATATGGGACTCTGTCAAGCTCTGTGCCAGTGGGTCTAGGCTAGTCATCTCAAAACCCCTCCTTGTATCTGACTGGTTTTATTTTTAAAACATATAAAGGCAAAGCAGCAACAACAACAAAAAAATAATAATATAAGGACTAACGCAGTATTTTTCACAACAGGGTGCTTTCTGTGTAGCAGATGTATATGAAGCCAGAGTAAGACAGGCAAGTGCATAAATCCTCCTTCTGTTCACCCATATACACAAGGGCAAATACAGCTCAAAAAACAAAATTAATTTAAAAGAATTTTCCCCAGCTTTTGTGATTTTTATTGCAGAACATCCTCTAGTCTGAATAATAAGGGATGGAGAAGTTCCCATATAATTTGCATACATAGATTGTAACTTCTGCTTATCTGCAACATATCTTTTAGACAGGCTACCTTTTGGATAGTAAGCTTTAGAGGCTGTAAAATCCTGCATTTTTCTAGGCAAATTATTACAGTATTTTTTTACTCTTGCTACTAAATTGCATATAATTTCTGTTCTGAATTTGTCTAAATTTAATTTCCAGGCATTGGATTTCATTATCCTTATTTTACTAAATTAAAGAAGTCATTATAGGAAGTCTTCTCTCCACTGAGTTACTTTTGAAGCCCATGATCACATCACATGTTTGACTAATTAACTACCCTGAGTCCCTTAATTCTCTGTAGACCTTAAATCAAGCTTATAGGTCTTTCCTGAACCTTTCTAATATTTTGGCATCTTTTCCAAAGTGTGGGAAGAATCAGGCATGTCCCTGCTCCGCAGGAGCCTCAATCTTGCGAGGCTGTTACTTTCCCATCCTTTCCTGGCAATTCTCAGCTCAAACTCCCAAGGACTGAGTTGACCTTTGTGGCTTCAACACTGCAATGAGAATTTGCATGCAAATTATTTGGCTCCTAGATGTCTGACTTTTATTCAGATATGCCAAAAGGCATTTCTCTCTGATAAACCTGTGTAACTGCTTTGTCGTTAGCAACATATAGAATGTTACTTGCTTTTGTGTAATTTACATTTTTTTCTGATAAGGACACTTTATATGTTCTCCAGCTCATGCTTAGGGTTACTGAAAGGCACAAGGAGCTCAGAAAATATATATGCATAGAGGGATTATACAATTTGAATATAATGAAGCAATGTTTAGGTTGTACAATGAAGTTTGTTTGCTTTGTGAAACAACATAAATGACCAAACTATTTGAAGATATTTAAACTTGATATAATATACTGTTACTAAAAAAATTTATATTTTTAATAGAAAATTGAATCTAATTTGTTTGGGAAGAATAAATTCCCTACTCAGGCTCATGTGAATTTGCATGAACTGAAATGCCACCCTTTGGGTTGCCCTAAGGGACATTCCCATGCAGCACATATACAGCTCAGGCTGCACACCATGACACATAGTCAAGGTTGAATCCTGAATAGTATCCTTTACTTCCAAATTTCTAGAATTTTTCTGCAAATCTTTCTTCACCAGTGATTCTGAAATGTTTAAACGTTTTCAATTCCCTTCCTGTGCCTGGATTTCATTTGTGATGTTTATTTCAGTGCAGTGTTTTAACTTCCTGTACCCTTAAAAAGAGGCATCCTGCAAACTTAATCAGGAACCTGATGCCTGCACAAACAGCAAATGCAGGGCTTACAGCAGACCCTACTTTGCAGTGGGTTTGACTCACATTTTCAGTCCTAAATACATTAAATGCTCACTCCAAAATGATGACTTCAGTGAAGGAAAAGCCATTATTTGAAATTGGTTTAGTCTGAAAGTGCACCTGTAAATTCATTTGATTTCTGTTCAGAAGATCTAGTGCCTAAAAGCAGTCAGTTAAATATCAGGCGCCTAGCAGGAGTGGGGTTTGGGTGTCCTTTTGGAAGGGCAGTGTACCAATAATGCCAGAAAGTATATCTGGGTCTTGGCTGTATCCCAGCCACCACTTCAGCCCTTCCTCATTCCTTCTTCAGGTCTCACTGAAGAAGCTGGGGCTGGAGAGCAGAGAGTCAGAAAGATCTCAGTCTGATTTCAGTATTCATTTGGGGCTTGCTAAACAGGTTGTTTGGAAAGAAGTCTACTTTTCCATGTGAATGGAACATTAATTTTATCAGCAAATCTCAGAGAGAAAATGATAAGTGGAATCCACAATGCTACTTCCAAAGTCATTTTGTGGAATAGTTGTGTTTTCAGAGCACTTAAGAAAGTACTTTGCTAATTTCAATATACAGTAAATTCATGATTATAAGCCACACCATTTTGACTAAAATTTTGGCCCGAACCCAAAGTGCTGTTTATAATCAAGTGCGGGTTATATATGGACAAAGAATGAAAAGTTGCTGTTTTAGTTTGGAGGACAGGTGTCTGCTGAGAAAGGCAGGAGCTTCTCTTTGAAAT
>PYHW01009739.1:978257-991102 GCA_013186435.1 Turdus rufiventris | reverse complement strand
GGATGCAGTAATTTTATCAGTCCCACAGTGGGACTCAATGGGCCATTAGCAGAAAATGACTCCCTGGAGGAAGGATGGGTTGTGAAAATATAAAGAACAATGCCCTGCCTGGTTTCAATGGATGGCCCATTAGCAGAATATCTCCCTTGGAGTTAAGGATCACTGCCCCCACCCTCAACAGATGGTGATAGAATAGATACCTTTTATCACACTCCGTATTGCAACCCAAGACAGTTGCCGACACCCGGAAGTGCGGCTTATAATCAGGTGCGGCTTATAATCATGAAATTTCTGTACTTTAGCTATAAAAATTTCTCATTGAAAAATACATGTGTCAGATTCTCTGTAGAATTATTAATACAATCATGATGAGCAAATTGAATGGAGAAGACTTCCAGGGAGGGTAAATTCACTTAACAGTATGGAGAAAAAGTAATTTATACATAAATAAAATTCTGGTCAGGATGAGCATACATTAACCCATATTTTTTCCCATATTTTGGGAGTGTTTCCTCTGATTCAGACTTCAAGTTCTTGTTTTTCTATCATAGGATACCTAACTGATCAAAAAAAAAAATTGCAAAAAGAGTTTTAAAGACTGACAGGGTGTCAGGTTTCCTACTTCAGTACAGTGACATGATTAATTCCTGGCTGAGAAATAGGCACCTTTAATTACACTTAGGTTTTCACAAGAGGGAAGGTGCAATCTCTGCAACCAACACAATAAAGGTCAAACTACATCCCAGCCCTGTCTAATTAAGATTGTACATACTAAGGAAGCACTGGATGCTCTGTCAGAGCAAATAGATTATTTTAGATTATTTTGCTATATTCAAAATGCATAACTGAAGGAACTACATGCTCAGACATTACTCTGTACACATGCATAACCCAAAGTTCAGGAACATTCTTTCCATTATTGAATCTTCTTGATTCCTGAAAAATCAATGGATTTCTTCTCAGGTAGTCTGAAAAACAAGTATTGAAATCATCTGAAAATTTCCCAGGCTAGGGACACAGGTTCCTGTGCCAAGTCTTATTAGAAACATAAGTCATAATTTCATTTGACCTTAACAAAAGCACAGTAGTTAAATCCAGGGTAATAATTTTATGAGACAGAGCTAAATCCCTCTAGAATACTTGCACCATAACCAACTGAAGTAAATTTTCAGTAATGTCAGAGCAGCAGAAGCAGATCAGCAGAGCATATCAAAGCCACAGTAGATAAGCTGGTACACTTATTTGTCGTGTGTCTAACTAACCAGCTCAATTACTTCCAAGAAAAATCACTCGAATTTAGACAATAGTTGTTCTTACAGCTGTTACTCTAAGTACTGTTTGACAAATAATGTATCAATATAATATAACAAATATGAACTTAGTCACACAACTGTTGCATGAATGTGCTCCTTATTTACCCAGCTGTGAAAATAAATTCAGACATTCCCTTGATTATTGGTACAAATGTATCATTATGTTAATGACATCTCTTGGGGGTGAGCTACAAAATGAAGTTTACATGTATAATTGCAGATTTCAGAAAACATTTTCTTTGAACAACGCGCAGTACTTCCTAGGATCATCATTCTTATGCGTAATTATCTTTTAATAGTCCCTTTAGAAAGTTGATAGGTCTAATCAGAGTTTGCATAATTTCTGTTTAACATTTGGGAAAGTTAGGAAATCTTCACCAAAGGAAAACATCTCTTGCAAATAGTACAAATCAGCTCATTACATACATCACTGAGAGTTTTTCTTTTCTGGTAAAATTCATGCTTTGTTAAATCAAACTAAATATGACTATGGGAAGTCTGGAGATTTATATTATTTTATTATTATTTATTTTAAAATAAATATTTATATTGCTAAGTATAAAATATACAGGAAACAGAATTCTTGCCAGCAGACAGATAATCATCTGTGCAATCAGCAAGAACACTGGTTATAAATCGTCTTTGGTTAATGGCTCCATCCCCATGCTCTTCAGCTGGTGCAATTCCAGAGGCAGTCCTGCACAGGGGCTGTCACAGACCTATACACTTCTACCAAAATGCAACCTGGAGTTGCTGTAGTGGCAGCCCTCTGATTCTGTCACTGCAAGATTTACTGAAGCATAGATTTCCTCTTTTGTGTGTTGTTACAAAAATTGCTTGCTAGAAATGCTTTGATTGTATTCAACTGCCTTTAATTTATAGACAGAAGTGCCTTTCCCTGATGATGTAAAGCCTCCACCCTTCTTGGCCCATATCTACTATTGCTCTCAAAACCAAAATTTCTGAAAAATGAGGTATTCACACAGTCTGCAGTTTAACTAAATTTCTTTCCTAAATCTCACCATGCATAAATAGATAACTGGTACATGCGAATACCGACTATTTTATTATTTGTGCCTTTAATTGTACCAAATTGTTTTTAAGACTAATACGCAGATGGATATTTACAGCATGTAGCTCCAACGTCTAGAACAGACAAGTCTGAAATGTTTCCAAAGCATTTTAATGGGTAAAAGCATAAGCAAAAAAATGTTTGTGCTGTAGGGGCTGAGAGACTGCTTCATGCGCACTAAATTTTTTTTTAAATAAATTTAATTTGAAATGCTATCTCTATAGAATATTTTATTGCAACCCAGATTGCTGATGCACTGTGGAAAACCAGATTGAACAGAACTAAGAAGCAAGGTACAGGACTACCCAGCTTCTTGTGGTGTAATGGGGGCTTTGAGCAATTTCTTGTTCATATAATCCAATCTACAGAAGATTTTCAAGTTATACCTAAATATATTTATTATAAATGACAATGCATGTGATTTTAGCAAGAATCAGAATACAGGGGATATATTATGCCATAACTACAGTAAAAAAAGGAGATGGCTTTGTGGTTAGAACGTAGTAGTGAAATTCTCAAACCCCAAATTCTCAAACCCCACAATCCTCAAACACAAAGATCTTCCTTTGTGTTGCATTCCACTGAATTATGTATGTTAATATAAAGGCTACCATCAAAACCATACCTTCTGAAAGTTATTACTTGCAGGGAGAAAACTCTATGACAAGTATCATAGAATACTGTGTTGGAAGGGACCTCAAGGATCGTCTCATCCAAATTTTTTTGCCAAAAACACAATCTAGACAAGGTGACCCAGAATCCTGTCTAGCTGAATCTTAGAAACATCCAACACTGTGGAATCCACATTTTTGCTGTCCCCATCCCTGAAACACAGTGGTAAAATATCCCCTAAGCCTTCTTTTCCCAAGACTGGACAAATGCAGTTTTCTCAGATTTTTCTCAAGTGACAGATTTTCCCATCTTTTGGTCATCTTTGTGACCCTTCTATGGACCCTATTAAATTATCTGAAACTAATATTTGTCGCTACAATAATGCCCTTTGTGAATTCCATCAAGTTCAGAGGAAATTACTCACCATCTTGTCTGCTCCTTGCACTGTAAAATAAGCATAATACCTGTTAATCCACCTGTCAGGTGTATTTGAGACAAACATACGGATACCTGGAAAGAAGAGGCTTAGAAAACACAGATCCAGATAAGCTATCCCCAGACTTAGATACTGTCTAGATGTTGTGTATGCATCTTCCTGACTCATCAGACAAATTAGGTTTTACTTACCATACCTTTGACCTTGGATGTGTGCCATACTTCAGCTGTGACTTTGTGGATTTGCTTCTTTGCCCTTCTCACTGCTGTTATTTCTTTTCAGGCATCAGAAATGTACATCATGTAACTACTTAAAGCTACTACCTGACCATTTTAAAATATATTTTTTCAACAGATTCTTAAGAATTATTTAGAAGAAGAGTGTCAAAAATTATGTTTTTATGTTATTTCTATGTCTTTCACACATATACAAAAGAGAGGGAAAGCATTGGCTTTCTGGGTGTGTCATTTTAAAACAGGATCTTAAAATATAGTACAATCTAGAAACTAATCACTAATGAAATTCCAGAATTTCTCTTTTTTCCAGAAAATTATTACTTCACAGTTATTTCAGGATCATTTAAATACAGCTTCCTTACAAATTCCAAGTATATATTTGTACATCAAAAACTCATAATCAAAATGGGATTAACAAAAACTCCTGATGAGATAAATAGATGAGCCAATGGAGATTTGAATCATTAAAGACACAATAAACAGATGCTCATCATGACATCTATAGCTCATACTCAAAAAAGAAATTACTTTAAGACTTTCATTACAATGCCTTGGGTACCTAAATTTTCTTATAAGGAATTAATGGGTGTCTGCCTGAAACAAGGTGTTCAGCCCTGGCTGATAGACGCCTTTAAAATCTCAGCCCGAAAAAATCCTGCTTCTTGCTTCCTATTCTCTTTTTCCTCAGACCAAAAAATTAATGGTACAGAAGTAAGGAGTTAGCTTCTTAATCGACTTAGCAATTTTTAGAGACTTTAATACATTTGGAAGGATACTAAATAGTGACTGTTTCAAACTAATTTTTCTCTTGTGATCAAATGGTCAGATTGGGTGGTGCATCAGTCCTGGATGGTGGTCTGGCTTTCCCCATTACACTGTCCTGGCACCTGCCTCGTGCTTCAGAGAAATCTGCAACAATTTCCCTATATGCCCTATTAAGTGCAGTGTTGGTAAAATACAATTGCAGCACTATTGCATTGTAACTTCATTTACGGTGTACATACATGTGTGCATCTGTGAAGAGAAAAGTCTGTATTTAGTGCTGCTCTGTGCTCCCCTGCACAATCTGCAGCAAACATTATCTGTTCAGCTGTGTCTCTACAACAGACACTCTGTCTGAGCAAAGACACTCTCTGAGCATGAATTAAGTTACCCTCAGTATGAAAAGAAATTTATTGATCCAGTCCCTGATAGATATCCTTTTGACTCAATTTTTACCTACTGTTAGCAAACCATAGAGCTTTAAAGGGAAAATTCAATAAGGGCTGTTGCTCTTGGGTACTGCGTATCACGACGACCTAAACCTTTAAAAGCATACGAACTTGTAAGAGGATTCCTATTCTGCACAAGAGGAAAATGGTTTGAAAGAAAGAGAGAGAAAGTGGTACCTTGCTTCTTTGGGAAGATCAGGATTGAAATCCTTGGTTTTTCTGAGACAAACCTGACAGAAAATTTTAAGCAGCATCCCAATTCATCACCATTAGGCTGTAAGCTATTTATTTTCCCACATTTCAAAGGAAAGAAGGACCTGTGTCAATCTCTGGACAAAACAAAAAAAAACCAAACAAAGAAACAATAAAACAACAACAACAACAACAAAAACAAAATCCTGTAATCTTAGAAATCCTTTCAGCTTTAAGATGTGCATCTACTATTGGCATTTTCCTTTGGAAGAAGTATTCTTCAAATGAACAATGCCTTGATTTATGATGCCAACATGTTTATTAAGTTTTTGTTACACCAGGAAAATTCCTGCTTTTCTGTTTGCTTTAAAGTGAAGCTAATACACTTTTGAAAGCTTTTGTGGCATCCTAGTGAGGTGTATAAGTCAGGGGTTGGGAGTAGAGCCTCCCTTTTTCCATATTCACCTTCCTTTTTTCTCCTCTCCCCCATGTCTAGGTGAACTCTTTCTTCCAGCATTGCTTAGGGAAAAAATATTCCTGTCCTTTCTTCATTCAGATGAGTGATTAGAACTTCTAATCTTTCTCTAAGATGTGTGACAGGTTGGTCTTGGGCCCTGGTTCCATGGCTGGATGTGGCAGTATGTGTGCCCCTCTGCAGGGGTGTGCTGATGTCAGCGTGCTGCCATTCACGTTTGTGCTGCCTACCGTATTCCTTCTGAGGAGCCACTTGGCCTCTCTCCATGCAGCTCACTTTGCTTTCATGCCACTTAAACAAACAATAACTATTTTCTTTTCCTTCTTCTTTACTGCTTTCATATGTTATTGCCTTAGTAATTGCAGGTGAGTGACATTGGCAGCAGTCTTCCCACAAATGCCAAAATACTAATTGCAGGCTGCTACAGGACAGTATAGTGTTCAAATTCCCAGGACTCATTGCTACAACACAAAACATAAGGACTTCTGTTAAGATAAATACAACATATTAATAAAAAAAACCCCAGTCATTAATGATAAATGGCTCCAGGTGCCCATTATATAACAGACATATAGGGGTTTGTGACCTCAAACACTCACATGCACTCAATGTTTACAAAGAATTACATTCTTCCACAATAGCAGTAATACAAGGAAGTTTATTTTTTCATGCTCAGATTCATAAAATAACATCTTCAAGTATGACTTCCCTATCCTCAGTAAAACAAGAAATCTTTTGTTTATTGCAGCACAAACACAGAATTCAGATCCTGAGGAGCATCTTAAATATATTGAGATGAATTAAAGATTGTATTATTTTAATATTATTTAATACAGAATATGGCAAAAACTATGAGGCTGCATTTTTCAGAATTTCTTCAGCAAAGTCTTAATTACCAGAGGAGACACTTACTATGAAAATCATACCATAGACTTTGATAAATGGTGAAGATAAATTATGTGAATTAACAAAAAACTGAGATCAGAGTATATTTGATGGCTTCGGAACAGGAGTTGAAATTAAAGAATAACACATAAAGAGAAGGAAATATTTCAGAGCAGAAGGAAAAGAAAAGCCCATATTTAAAGGAATAGACAGATAGGTAGGAATTTTATTCCAGTTCTACACTTGACTTGCAACATGATCTCAACATCTCTGACATTTCTTGATGTCTCTGTCAGGTTTGGTATAATGATATGGTAGTTTTCTTGCAGAAAATGCCTATTAAAAAGATGCTTTCCACTGTTCTTTTTTTGATTTGTTTTCACTGGAAACAAAAAATCACTGAATCTCCAAACATTTTAAGTTAAAAAAAAAAACCAAAACAAAACACATCTACCATTAAAATTAAGTTTTACTAGAAAAACACAGATCAGATTTGGCCAGTCAGCAACAATACATGCTTACTCATCTATCTATCACGAAACAAGAGCTTTCAGTGCCCAAAAGGATGTGGTTTTTAGCTGACCAGGTGGGCTCAAACACACAGAGCTAGCAGGTAACAATCTCCCCGCTGAGGGTACCCTCCATCTCCCTCCAGCCTCTGACCAGCAGCAAGCCATACCCTTGGATGCATTCGTGACAAACCTCCTAAGAATATACAGCTCAAAACAGTTTTCCCTTAGCAACAACTTGGTTTCTTCAATGACATTGATTTATTTCAATCACTGCGCTTTTAATTAGTCCAAATGATTGTTCACTGCTTTCTCACACAGCTCCCACTACTTCATGTATAAACTGGCAGGGTAGTGACAGGACTGTCTGCTCAGATGACAAGATAGAATTATTTCTGGATTCATTCAAAGTGTAGCACATGTAATGACACACATCTGATAGGGATGTGATGAACACTACACAGTTTACAGAGTTAATTGGCACAGCTTCGAACAAAATGCATGCCGGACATTGACAGCAGATCTCTGCATCCTGAGATGGGGCCCCTCATCAATAAAGAATATAAAAGTGGTTACAATGTTATAGTCATAAATAAGGAGGGAATACAGAAAGCTGGTGAACAGAACACAAAGTTCATGGGATTTCCAAAGAGTGTCTCTGAAATGCCTTCCTTACTCCTTCACTTCCTGATGAAGCCAACAAAATGTGACTGACTCCTTGGTTTCATCACACTTTTTTTTTTCCCACTTCAAAGCCAATTCCTTGGGGGTTTTACTTTGTGGCTACGTGGGGATTCATATGGCAATGAATTTGTTTTGTTTTGCTAATGAAGGACTGGGTTTTGGTGCTAACTTCATACATCTGTCCTGAAGATGTCTGTAGTTTTCACCAGTTGGTTTGTTTTTGACAGAGCCAAAATTGAGGTGCCCCTAGTAATTTCCTGGCTTCACTGAGACTGAAGTTAGTTTTTGAGACAGACAAGAAAGGGAGTGTTCACTGGTTTCACTCTGCCTTTACACCCTGGGTAAATAAATAAGGCATGGACAGTAATTTATAGCACCTCTAAAATAACCTTCTAAGTATCTTTTTGTGCTCATTATTTCTTCTAATGAATCCAGCCTAAGTAAACTCATGTCATGGCCACAGCTCAGCAGTTACACTTTTCTCATGCAAAAACATCCTAGATGACTGTGACTTGATTCCTGCCTGACTTGTGTATTCATGTACAAGTAAGAATATGATGAAGGACAGTTAAATTTGCTTATAAGGAATTGATCAGTGCTTGACATAAGGTGGTCTGCTCTAGGCTCATAATCTCCCTTACCAATCTTTCTTAATTTTTCTGAATTTATGACTTAATCAGCAAGTAAAGAGGCTGATGGCAGGTCTAATCAGACAAAGGTCTGTGCAGCTCTAAGCCAGACCAATGATTGCCTAGTTTTGTGACCTGGCTGTCTGGCTTGAGCTGCACCTTTTGCAATGATAATTTTTGAATTGTAGTTCAGCAAAACAGATTAAGCAGTGTAATCTGCCATGACCAAGGATCATCCAGAATTTCCTAGTGATAGTTCCAAGGACTCACAGCTCCCCCCAAAAGCCCTGTCTTTTCTTTCCTATTCTTGTTTTCATCAAATTGAAAAATTAATGGTTCAGAAGAAGTAAGGAGCTAGCTTCTTAATTCTTAATTTAGCATTGTATTACTCAGCAATTTTTTAGAGGCTCAAAACTCGTCTGCTTGTTATCTCATTGTGCTCATTATTGCTTGTGCTGAGTCCAGACTAAATAAACTCTTATGTCATAGACATAGCTGCACAGTTACGTCTCTCTCATGAAGAAAAATCCTAGATGACTCTGAGCTTGTTTGCTGTCTGTCTTTTGCAGCCATGTATAGATAAGTGTTTGTGCTTTTCTAATTTAATATTTTGCACTTATTTTGAGAAGACATAAATATAGGAGAGCAGAAAGCATTGCAGAAAGATTAAATCACTGGAGAATAGTATACGTCTTTAACAATTCTATGTAATCTATATTAATTAACTAACCTAGAGCAATTAAATTCATTAGTAATAGCACAGGCCTGTGCTGAAGGCTTTTAAAATATTTTTTATTTCTTTTCCATGGAAGGTTACCTTTGATTGCTGCAAACAAAATGAATCACGTGTACTTTAGGAAAATATTTATTATAAAGGCGACTAGCCTTTTAGTTAATCTTTTTCTGACTTAAGTTGTTATTTAGATAATAGAAAAAGTAAACTTTATAGGCAAAGGTATTATTTAGAAGAGAAAATATACTTGAATATACACAATTAGTTACACAAGATTTTTGAACACATAAGAATTTTTCAGTTTGAGTCCAGCCCTGAAATGAATAGCACTGAGTTTTGAAAAGCAGTCCCTCATAATGCTTCTTAACTTGTTACAGATAGTCATGTAAGGGCTGTCCAAGAATCTCAAATGCTGCCACGACATCTCTGGACTCCCTTGGCTGCTTGCTAACCAATAAATGTGCTCCAGCATCATCTCCCTGGCCCATGCCCAACACTGACAGGACTGAGAGATCACATGAATAACCTCTTAAAGGTTTGGGGGTATGCACGGATGGAAAATCTCAGTTTGAACACAGCTTCAAGATCAGAATAACACCATGTTGGAACAAGCATTTAGTTGCTATCAACATAAAATTAATTCTTTTAGAATAAATCAATGTCTAATATTAAAAAAATATAACCATATGCATATAAAGATGACTCCTAAACAACCTTTGTGATTTTTATCCTGGCTTATTTTCTGCTTTTGAAGCATTTCTGGTTTGAGGGTTCCCTATCACATAATTTCCTGTTACCATAACGAAAATGAAGTCAAATGTATGCTGCTTATTATGGTTTCTCACATTTGCTTAGCATTTACTGATTTTTATATTCTCACTGAGGGATATTTTTAACTGTTCTTATATAAGCCTATACTATTTAACACCTATAGACTGACTAAGTGAAGGGGCATTGAATAAAATGGTGGTAGCAGAAGAGTAGCAGAAACAAACACCACAAATGCAGCCTGCTCTGATCATCTTCTCAGAAAACTCTGCACTAAGGGAGTTGAAATAAAAGAATGCTGACTTTCATAGGCTCATCCTTTTGTACTTTATGTTTTCTGTAGTATTTGCACCTTAATCTCCGGCGGGCTTACAGTTCTTCAGAACGACTTTCACAGGCCTATGGAACTACCCGGTGTATGACATACAGCATAAATCTCCTGCTCTCTGATCATATTTATTTGTGTGTGTTTGCATGGTATAACTTGCACTGACAGAAGTTCTTCAGGTGTGCTTCAAAATCAGAGGTTTTCTAGTCACTCTACACTCGAGTGAATACTCAATATTCTTGCTGTGCCAAAAGATAACAGAGAATATCACACTAAAGCATTATATTTACATTTACAGTTAAGGCCACAATATTACAGCGGCACAACTAAAAGCTACAAGGTACAGAATTCTTGAAAAGAATGTTTCTACAGACTGTGAAATTTCATTACTTCTGCTACTACCTCAGGATCCAGGGTTTGCTTTCCTAAGGGCTTCCTAAAAGGCTTCTGAAAGGGTCTATGTTTCCTTTCTATAAGAATTCTGAACATAATAAAGAAGGAAGTTAATCAAGCAGTTAATCTGATAACTCCATGTTTTGTCTTATTTCTATTAATGTTCCACATCTAGCAGTCCCTGTCTACTAATATGTAAATTTGGAGTCGTTCTTTTCCTACCTTTTAACTGACCATGATCTCTATGAACATATACATGCTTATCAGTATAAATATGTACATTTTAGGCTTTGGCTTCACAAACAGTTAAACCAAATATTTACAAAATATACACAATAGAATCCCACATTTGTTAGTGTGATTCATGTTTAACACTGGTGTGTAATAAATCCATGTCTGTGTTGACATAACCATTTGCTTGCACTTTTTAGAATTCTCAGGATTAAAAAAAAGAAGAAATTGTCAATCTTCTCTCTCAGATGTGTTACCCTGATGAAAAATGTTTTCTAGAAAAAGTTCTGCACCAGGCTTTGAGAAGAGGTTGCTATGAGCAAAAACTAAATGTGTGGGCATTTGGAAGTTATGGTCAGGGAAATTACAACAAGCACAGCAAACCGGGGAAAAAAAAAAAAGAAAGGAATAATAAGGAAAAAAATCCATCTTTATTTGTTTGGGGTTTTATAAAAATATAAACTGTGGCACATACTCTGCCTGAATCTTAATCTGCATTAGTGCCAAGTGCTTCTCAAATCTCTTAGCATCTTGATAACTTTCCCAACTGATTAAAAAATCTGCTGGAATGCCCCAGAAGAATATATTATTTTATGGGCATGACTTTTGCATATGAATATGAACATAGAAAATGTATGAAAAATCCATTCCTGACTCTGAATCAGATAATTAGTCTCAAATGAAAGTTGTTAAAAAAAACCCAACACAAAACTGGATTTATGAACCTTTTGACTGCATTATTCTCATAAATTTAATTACACTGCAAATTCAGAAGAGTGGGATTTCAGCACCCATAGGTTGCCTTTTATTATTTGGAGCCCTCAAAATAGATCACAAATACTCATTTATTGACCCATCAATTAATGAAAAAAAATGTTTTCCCTGCCCTTTTTTTTCATCTTTCCTTTCAAGAGCTGTTTCTCCTTGCTTCTTCAGTGCTGGAACCAGCATATTGCGGGCCCCCTTGTAAATAACTTCAGCCATACAGACAAACCATTCCCTCTGAATAATTTCCACTTGAATATACTTATCTTAGGGAAGCTGCCAAATCCTTTTCCTACACTGCTCAGCTGCATGGATTTCGCTGCATAGATGGCATCTAAATATACCTCAGGGGACTTCTGTGAGAATTTGTTGAGGCTCCTGAGGATGAAGGCCAACTATAATTGTTCGCTCTTTTTTCAGATCTCAACAGGATCTCAAGTTATTGCTCTCTAATCTGCAGCAAGACGTGCTCTTTCGAAATGATATAGCACCAAAATACACATTTTTCTGTACCAAGTGAATTGGAAAATCATGTGGTTTAATTAGCTGTAAAAGGACAGTACAGCAGCTGGTACTACAAAACATATGAAAAGATTTGCCTTACTTTGGTTTTGCACTTAGAGAATCAAAAACTTAAGTGCCTGCTTTTGCACACTGAGTGACAAAATATGAATGATGTGGATTGGAGAATTGGTGGGGTTTTAAACACAGGCTCTTCCCATTTCACTTTGGTGCTGCTGGGTGGCTGCTAATTAACTCCTGCTCTAGTGGCTGTGTCTGGATCGTTACTGCAACCGTGTTACTCATAGACTCCCTGAGATGTTTTACAACATTTCTTGAATAACAGGCAGCTGGTGTACAGTGACAGCACAGCATACAGGCTCCAGCCGACTGTATACTCACTTGTATGCTCCCAGACAGGAGCAGGCAAAACAGAGAAACCTGCAGAAAAATCCCTGAGGAGAGGAAAGGGAAGCATTTCCAGAGTGGGATTTCTGCCTCCCTGTTCTGTAAACTGCTTTGTGTGAAAGAAAGAAAACAGGATTTTCACGTGGTCAGGCGGCACATTTCCCTTCCTTGAATGTCTGCTTTTGGAGAAGAAAAGGAACAGTGCCAAACGTACTCCATTAATATTTCTTGACTCTGTATGAATTTGTCTCATTTATTCAGTTGTACTCATTTTAGGAGAAACAAACTTTTCTCAGGCTCCAACTTCCCAGCAATCTGCATTAGCCTTACTCAGATGAACAGGATACTGTACAGGAAGATTGAAGATTGGAATGTGCAAGCAATGAATATTAGAGGCTGATTAATATTTTCTCTGTTTTGCCACAGTTTGCCTTCAAACTTTGAAAGTATATACAACCAACTTT
>PYHW01009739.1:947906-962946 GCA_013186435.1 Turdus rufiventris | reverse complement strand
GGGGGGGGCAGAAGCCTGTTAGCACTTTCCCATGTTTCTCTAGTAAAAATTAATAGTGCTAATTGCCACTTCTTTTATCAATAATTTCCGAATCAAGACGAAGTATTGCTATAGCAACAAATCCTTTCGAACTTCACTGCAGGCAATTAGTAGGAGAATTCAATCTCAATATGTAATAAGCACAATTGTAACAACTATTTGAAGGATTAAGGAATGAAGATTTTAGAAAGAAGGGGAGTAATGCAAAGACTCAAAACTGCCATGAAAGAGCAGAACTTGAGAATTTTCAGCATTCTCTTCTTATTAATCATTTCCAGTTGCTGTAAAAAGTGCATAGGTGCTTTGAACAAAGTAATTGCAGCACACTGTGTCTCCTCAGAGAAAAAATACATAATTCTGTGGAATACTCTGGAGATTTTTATCTCTGATAATAATAATGTTTTGATGTAAGCTGCTGCATCTTCTCTCTAAGTATCATTGTTCTTCAGCCCTGACAATGAAGTGCAGGAAAACCCTAAGTAGGTTTCAGGATTAGCTGGACAGGAAATAATTCAAATTTATGAAGCCAGAATTAGATGGTGCTTTATCTCTGCTTTTTCACTAGTTGAAGCATCTTTTTCATTGGAATAGACTGGTATTTGTCTTTTACCTTATCATCTCTCTTGATAACAGGCACACAAGGGAAGTTACACATATATGCACACGCAAAAACCAGGAGGCATAAAGGGTGTGGAAGTAACATACCAATGGAACACTTAAAAAAAGGGAAATGTTTGGCAGTGTAAGTCCTATGAATTGGTGTTATTACCTCTGATAGATTTTGAGGTAGTGAAAGCTTATAAATCTTCAGGGGGAGCTATGCTTCTAAGGATGCTGATTGCGTTGAAAGAAGATTGAGTGCGAAGAAAATATAAGGACAGGTGAAGGGTAAGAATGATACAACCATAAGTTAAGGAAATGAAGAGGATAGTCAAAGGAGGGGCAGTGCTTGTAAGAGGGAGATATGAAGGGAGTATCCTAGGAGCCTGTGACTCTTGCATGCATACATATAGGACAGAGAAAAGAAGGGGGAGTTATGAAAGACCCAGAAAAAAAATGAGCAGTGTGTCCCTAGGTGCTGAGGGGAGGATATTTCTGTGGTAGACATCCTGGGAAGGACATGATGGTTTCCTGGGGAGGAAAGGTTGTTTTATGGATTCTTCCTTCACCTCATGAAATGGGTGGCTTCTTAATGGTGCCTTGCTAGATGTCTAGGCTGCTTCTTCTGTGTATTATAAAAGTATGTTTCTTTACTAGCAGTGCCCCCACCAACCAGCAGACCATCTGTGGTTGCCCTGGCAAGACTGATTGCCTTACTGATAATAATTGGGAGGAAATGAATATTGAAAAGGCAATGGTGTGCAAGGCTACACCTCTGTAACTTGTCAGAACACCCCTTCTTGGAGAGCCTTTGAGAAGCCCTCTGCATAGTGTCAAAGTTACCATTTTCAAGCAAAGTCTTAAATTTCTTTTCAGGTTGTATCTCTTTGTACTTCCTATTATTAGCATAGTTGTGTGGCTTTGTTAACTAGGAAATCTTTAAGAAAATCCTGCAATAAAAGCTAAAAGAGCATTACAAAAGACAGCAGTAAAAAAATACTGAGTGTCTTTTACTTCCAGGATTCTTGGAAGACAAATGATCCCTGGACTATTTATGTAAATATTCTAAAATATCTATGGCAGAACACATCTAGTAGCTCAGATAGTATCTGAGTGAAGTTGGTTTAGCAATGTCTCTTAAGGAGAGGTTGGAAAAAAAGAAGGGTTGGAGTCCTCTCAGGCTTCTAGCTGCTGAAGTAAATTCAAGGAAACGTAAATCTAGTTTGGAGGCTTGCAGGGGAGACTTTTGGATTTCAAGTGTCTTTGTATTTTTCTGATCATTGTTTTGTATAGAATTGTCTTTTATTTTCTATGGAAAGAGATGGAAAAAGTCACTCAAGAAAAAAAACAAGACTTTTTCTGGAAGGGACAAGAAATTGATCTATAGTGTCTGGAAACAGTATAAAAAAAACTAACAAAGAATGACTATAGAGAAAACACTGGTGAAAGGTCTAGATTGAAGCAAATATGTGTGAAAGGGAAACTTACAGAACTACAACTCGAGGGGTAAAGGACTGTGCTGTGGAAAATAGTTGCCAAAAATACTGCTATACAACGCAAAGGGAACTCATAGAAAAGCAGTGAGGATAATTTTTAGCTCCCATTTCTGGAAACTGCAGTTCAATAGCTACTGGCTGGTGATAATGTGTTAGGCACCTGTATTGGTTCTTCTTCTTGGTGTTAATTTGCAGCGTGCTATGGGCATGCATCAACAAGTCTGAAAGCAGTGTCTGACTTTCCTGTGGATGGACAGTCATAGGTATGTGCCTTGGATTGTCAGGTTTTTTCCTTTTCAGTCCCACGTGAAAACTGGAAAAGCACAAGGCCTACTAAGACTTTCAAATAAAAATGTGAATGACTGTTAATTTTTGTCCTGTTCCATATCTCCATTCAAAAAATTGAGTTGTTTTGTGAAAGCAGATATATGGAAGGTGAATATGAACTGTACTTTTCAGAAGCAGCAGACGGTGTTTATACTGTTCACTACTGAGCCAGTAATTTTCGTTCTCACTGTGCTCAATAAAAGCTGTGTTTGTTTGCCAAAGAGAGTGCTAAAGAGGCAAAAATATGCAAGCAAGATTGAAAAAAAAGGTTTATTGGGTTCACATGGCTGGATTTTGGTAGCGGGGAGATGCAGGGTCAGGCTCTTTGTGAAGCTGCTAGAAGTTTCTCATATGTCAGACAAAGCCAGTGCCAGACAGCTCAGAGATATTCCCACTGCTGGCCAAGGCTGAGCCCATCAGTGATGGTGGCAGCACCTCTGGGATAATATATTCAAGAAGGGAAAATGTTAGTGTGCAGGACTGCAACTCTGCAAATCCAAGCTCAGTGAAGGAGGATGACAGAGAATCCCCTGGTGAAGCAGCTGCCCCCCTGCAGCTCCTGGAGATCCATGATGGAGCAGATATTCACCTGCAGCCCATGCAGGAAGCCTATGCCAGAGCAGGTGTGTGCTCAAAGGAGACTCTGACTCTGAAGTTTCTGGCAGGATCTATGGGCCCAGGAAGAGGAGCCCATGCTGGAGCCTGGGTGGGGTTTGCTTGTGACCTTGCAGGGCACAGTTGGAGCAGTTCACGAAAAGTTCAGTCTGTCGGACAGACTCAGCTTGTAGAAGTTGGTAGAGGGCTGTCTCCTGTGGGAGGGACCCCATGCTGGTACAGGGTAAGAGTGTGAGGATTTCTTCCCCCTGAGGAAGAAGGCGCATTAAAAGTGATGCATGATGAACTGTCAGTTTCCCCTAATCGAGGGGGGAAAGTGATTTTAAGATTTGAGTTTAATCTTCATTATTCTCCTCCAATTCTGACAGGGAAAACTTTACAACTTCCTACCAAAGTGGAGCTTCTTTTGATCATGATATCAGTCAGTGAGTGCTCTCTCTCTGCCCTTATTTTGGCCCTTGAGTCTTATGCTGTATTTTCTTTCCCCTGCTCAGTTTTGGAGGGGAGCGATAAAGCGATAAAGCATCTTTGTGGTCACCTGGTGTCCAGCCAGGACTAACAAAAGGTTTATGAATACACCAGTAGGCTGAAGCTTTACTTGGTGAAGCTTTTCAGGGCACTGAATTCTGCTACTGCTTCTTATTCTTGAATTATGGTTATGATAAAATCAGACTTTTAAACACCCAAAATGAAAGAAATATGATTATGTGACTCTTGTAGGCTGACAGCAACAATGAGGAAAAACAAATGTGATCTCAAGTTAACTTGAAATAAAATAGGACATGAAAAAGCTCATCTTGCCTAATTTCTTTCCCACAGTTTTAGTACATATACACAGTTTTAAGTTGTCATGTTTGCAAGCTAAGAAAATGGAATTTCAAAGATAAATATGATCAGGTATGTTATTTCCAAGAAGAAAATATTGGAACTGAAACAATTTTAACGTACTTTTTAATGTTGCAAAATATCTAATACCTAGCAACCCGCTAGTATTGGCATGCAGAGGTCTTATGCTTGTTACATGAGTTGGAAACTTTCCATGGAACATGGAGTCACACAGGTGATCAGTCCCCTTTTCTGTGTCAGGTATGATCAACTTCTTTCGTTTGATCTGGATTGGTTTGTTTCTAGGAATAATGCATACCTTTTACAACAGCTGTACAGCCTTGCTTCTGCTTCTCTTGGATTTCACTGTTGTACTGTTTTTATAGAAGGTAAGGAGAGAAAAGGTTCCTTTTAGAAAACCCCCAAAAAACAACCACCCTCACAAAAAAAACCCCAAACAAAAAACAGACACAAGGCCCAAATCATATCCTTTTGATTTAACTGGATGGGAACACTTCCTGGATATGGCTCACATAATAATTTATTTGCACTGTATATTGATTTATGTACCAAGAACACTAGAATACTGAGGACATTTGGGCTGCAGTCTTCTGTGGTTGTATGACTTGTATGCTGCTTTCCAATTCTAGTTACAATTGGGTGTTACAATGTCATTAAGCGTTTCTGAATCTTTATGCTGGGCATACTGAAACTGAGGATTTCCAGACTGGTCCTTTGAATTTTTTTTTTTTTAATTTACCATGTGTTTGAAGCTGAGGTTGTGTTTCTTTTTAGCCTGAGCAGCTATTTTCTGTAATATATTTATTTTTTACTACTGTAAAAATAATGTTTGATGGCTTTTCAATTGGTAATGCTGCTGCTCCTGATGTGAGAGTAAACAAATTCAAGGCTTTGTGGACTCATTGGTAAGTGACTTGAATTGACAATGTTAAAATATTAATTTAATTTTTGCATGGATTTTAAAAGTCTTGCACCTAACTCACGGCCAATTGCAGGTTAATATTGTCAGTTTAGGAAATGTAAGATAATTACCATACTGTTTTTGACAGAAGTACTAAAAAGAAACATTTCTGTAGGACATTTGGGAAGTCTAATGATTAAGATGATAGGTTATGGTTGAGCCTGAATGTGTTTACTAGAAAACTGTAGTGCTGATATTTCATTTTACCTTCCTGTTTCTCTCCTTCTCCTCCTCTCCCAGTCTTTAATTCCAAGTGTCCTGGACTATTAAAGATTAAGAGCAATGAATGAATGCAGAAAAGGTTCACTAGTCATGTTGGACTAGCTCATGGAGCAGGTTAAACTTAAGATACAACATAAAGAGGAAGCAGTATGGGAACATTCTTATATTTGGTAGTTGTATGTATACACCATCTGACTTAAAAATGTGGGGTGACACCAAACACTGTTAAGCTAAAGGCTGGGTTTTCTTTCTGTTTGGGATTTGGACCAATTGAGGTTTCACTTTTGTCTGTATTTCACTTTCTTTAACTTTTTTTTTTTTTGAGTTTTCCATTTTTACTACCAAAGATCTCACTCTCCTGGTTAAATTGCAACAGAAACGTGAATATTAGTGTGTGGCCAGTTGGTCTTTTAGCTAATGATCTGCTTGGAGTGTACGTGTGCAAAATATACTTCAAGGCCTGTCCTAATCTACTTAAGAAAAATAAATTGAAATAAATATCCCCAAACTATTTGCAGCTGTTAAATTATATTAATTTAAATGAGATTAAACCTATAATATGTGTAGCTATTTTCGTATGAAGATAAGCTTAAGCAATATTCTTCCTCTGATCCTAGTTCAGAGTAACAACCAGACCAGAACCTTTCATTTGGGGAGTATAACTTCCCTTTTGAATTTCTAGTCTTGTATTTTTTTTTCCCTTCTGTTTTTTAGTTGTATGTAATTTTTCCAAATATTCTTGTTTATATGTTATTTACAAGTTTGTTTCTAATGCAGTGATCCATATATATATTAGGACTAGTGAGAATCATGGAACTGGAATAAGCATTCTGAATAGGTAATTATGCAGAAAATCATAAGACTAGAGGTTTTTATTCATAAAACCTTGGGTAGCAAGTTTTGTTTTTATTAATAGATGTCTAATGCGTAAAAAATGTGAACTATTGGAGAAACTTGAGTGAAATGTCACACATGGAATGGGACTGAGATTCTGTGGAAGGAATTCCTCTTGTATTGGGCGTGTGAAGGTAAGAAAGTCATATTCTGAATCAGCCTGTAAGAGTGAAAGATCCTTGATATAGTATAGCTGTATCAGTAGTAGAATTAATGATGGATTTGTGTTGTTTTGGCATTTTATCATTCCAGCGGTATTTGGACAGAGCTGAGAGAGCTGACTGAGAGCTGAGTAATACATAGAACAAAAAGATGAGTAGCTAGTGACTCTTATCAGTAGGCTGTTGAAAACTGCTTGGGATTTCAATGACACCAATAGGTTATTTGACTGTATTATTTAGAAGCAAGGCTTTATCTTGCTTCTAAATTCTTACTATCTGAATTTAGTGAAATGTTATACCCACTGTTATATCCACAAATACATGAAAATGACTTCAGCATAATTCTTTAAAATGGATAAATGACTGTTAAAGTTTTATTCAATAGCAAAATATTTATTGAGTGTTTGCTAGCCATATGAACTTTACCTAAATTGATGATCATATAAAGTTAACAAAAAATTCAGATACGGGCAAAGAAAAGGTGATTGAAATAAGGAAGTGATGTTCCTGAGTCTGTACTGTCACCACAAGATGATAGAATATTGAATGCACACAGTATGCTTGACTGAAAGGCTGATTTTCTATGGTTGTTTACACATGATATTTACAATTACAGAAGTATATTGTGGCATTTTATCCCCAGGAGGTTAATGTAAAGAAACGTGTGCTAACATCAGAGTGGTAATGAATTAGCCATGTCCTGTTAGCTCAGAGTTTCTTATATCAATTTGTAGCTCCTCTGAAATCTGCAGAATAGCAACTATGTGCACTCACTTCTGCCGCCCTTGAGAATTTTAAATTACTAAGCTGAAGCTCTACAGGCCTCTTGAGGGGAGAAAAAAGCCACTCTGTAAGCAGACACATGTACTAGCTGCTTTGTTTTCCTTTCGTGCACGCTTGGTGTTACACACTTTTGGTTCTTTCTGTATTGTTTGTTGATCTCTCTGAGATGGAAGTCACTGAAAATGTCAGCTGAATGTTGCAGTTCCCATACTGGAAAAGCAAGTGTGTAAGTAGTGAATTGTGAATTCCCCTATTGATATTTAAATGCTTTGAGTGCCAATCCTGTATTTTAGGAGTTGCTTGAAATTGTTGTAATGAGAGTTGAGCTGAAATACTCAAAACTTAGAATGCTACAAAGCACATATTACATAACTTCAATAAGAAATGAGAAAGAAATAACTCTGGCCTGAGGAATTTGTTTTCTCTTCTGACAAAGCCTATAAAAATTACTCAACTAGCTAAAGTCAAGGGAACTTACCTGATTTTTCAGGCATGACCTATGAATCTTTGCTGTTCGATGACAACTGTATTGCTACCTTGGCAAACTTTTAAACTCTCTAGCTTAGGCAGCAGATGGACATGACACTATCTAAATATCACCGAGTTAGTGCTATAAGAGCTCCCCTTTGCTGTTCCTCTAGGCTTAGTTAATATTCAGAGAAAGGAGCTGAGGACAGTTGTCTTACTGCAGAGACAGGCTGGCCACCCAAGAGAGTTTATAATTATTTTAGTCAATGAGAAGGAATTGGGAAAGTTTAAATTTCTGTCATTCCTGGATCTGAAGTGTAATGCTTTCAAACTCTGGCATTACCTTTATGCCTTGAAAATCTAGATGATATTTTAGTTTCCATGAGACAGTGCAAGTTGTCTGATAGTGAGGTATGGGAACCTGGGGGCAATGGCAGGCATGAGGTAATGGAAAGTGATGTTGAAATAGTTCCCTAACATGTATCCCTGACTTAGAAACGTGTAAGCATTCACAAAGGCTCTTCTCAAGGAGGGAGAAATGTCAAGATTTGGCTCCCGGAAGTCTTTGTATATATTTTAACATTACTCTATCATGGTAGGATGCAGCTGTATCCCAAAGTACTTGTGAGTTTGTAAACTGTTGGTTACTAATAAGTCTTCAAGGGTTTAATTTTTTTTATCCCCTGAAAAATGGAGTTGCTAATCTACTTTAACAAAAAACTCCCTCCTCCCAAAAAGTTGCTATAATTCTGTGGCAACTAATCCAATGAAACATTGACCCTGACGTGGGTCATGTGTTTGTGGCTTTTTCTGGGTGTTTAGCTTGAGGAAGTAGTTTGGAAGTGCTTCCAGTTTTCCAGCCACCTGTTGCAGCTTTCTTTCTTGAAACTGTTTGTTATTTCTGAGGCTGCTGTATATTTCTTGCTAAATTATAAGGCTGCAGTAGTCAAATATTTCCACAAGCTGGGTTGCTGAAAAACCCTTTGGTGACAAATGTAAGCCGGTACTATCTGTCAGTATAGCAGGTGTGTTTCACCATTAATGTGAACTACAAGCAGACCCATAAGCATGTCACAGGAGAGAAGCAAATTGTGTGTGTTGGAGAAATAACAGTGAGTACCACAAGGATGGCTGCGGATTAAGGCATTTGGAAACTCTTTTGCAGGGAATTGGGTAGATTTAGCAGTGTTCTGCTCTATCACTTCTGCCATAATCAGGGTGTAAAGACTTCCTCTGTATGTTCAGACAAATTGTTTGGTTTTTTTTAATCGGTTTGACTCTGCTCTGTTAAAAATGTGTTCCTCAGCTGCAGACCACTTCTCCACGTCTCCACCAGAAGCACAGTAGTCTGGCAAGCCAGCAGAAGGGGTGAGGACATGGACAGCAATTGCCAGACCGTCACAGTACATTAATTTTGCCTAGATTATACTTTGGCCTGTGGTTAATACAGGTCATTGCTGCCCAGTTGCATTGTAGATCATGCTGAAAATTGTACAATGACAAGTACGGTTCCTCTGAGTCATTTTGACTCCATGGCTTAAATAATCATTGTTGAAACACAGTAAGGAAACTGTTTATTTTGAAAATGTTTCCAAGAAGTCCTAATCCCCTTTTGGGGTAAATGCAAGAGTTTCTACTATGGGATTACTCTTAACTGTAGAAAGCAGTCAGGTTGAATACTGAAAAGGAAACAGAAAAGATAGTTGTTCTGCTTTCTTAGGAAGTAAAGTGAAAAAAATTTTCTGGATTGGGTAGATTTGCTCTTTATCACGAGGGCTGAGTGGGACATCTTTGCAGGTCAAGATACGAGTTGATCAGGCAAAAAAATGTGTTCTTCAGAGAAGACTTTGGACCAGGAATGCTTAGAAGCGGTCTAGTTCAGAGCCCGCACATTCACTTGATTAGAAGGGGGGAATCATTAGCTTAAGATAGATAATTTATTTGCCATACAAAGTAGCATCAGGTGGCTTGTTCTAAGGAGTTTTCAAGATTTCTCCTTTTTCTGAAGACTTCCTCAAACATACAACTTTTCTGGTTTGGCATTGCTTGTAGATCATGGTTGTACTTTTTGTAACCAATTAGCACATATCTGAGCAAGAACTGCAGCCTTGCTGTTACATCCCTCTTTCTGTCTTAACTGTAAGTCCAATGTTTTCCTCCTCCATGTAGTTCATATCTCATGGTATAGCTTCAACAGGACATGAGACACAGTGCCTGTGTCTCATGAAGTTACATGTGAGTGACTTGGGGAATGGCTGCCCTGTAGCTGCATCCCCTGCTATCACTACACTGACCACTGAGCAGCCTTCCAAGAGCCATGATTTGCCTTGGGCTTTTCAAGTAACCACTGCTTTGCCCAAAAGCTGCAAAATGCAGAAATCATGGTGCTACCTCAGGAGTAGCTGGGCTATCCTTGGAGCAGGAGCACAGCTGGGGCTGACAGTCTCTGTGTGTACCTTGTTCATCATTCAAAGCCTTTGGAGAAAAGCCCTGGCAAGGAGAAAAGTAAAGTCTCAGCTGTCCTGAAATGAATGCTTGAACCCAGGGTTCAATTCTGTGCTGCCTCTGAGGATACTGTTTGGCCTGACTGATAACTAAATTCTGTGCATGGACTTTTCTTTCAGATATGAGTCTATTTACACACCTTTTCCGTGCTGGTTGAGTGTAACATTTACTTGACAGAAGTTTGCCATTAAAAAAAAATTGAAAAATATTAATTTGGGTTGAAATAAATTGATTGCAAAATTGAATTTGTTTGCTTTACAGTTTCATTTAAAAGAAAAAAGAGTTTATATTTCTGAGTTTCTTTTGTGATTATATTAAAAAAAAAACAAAAAAACAAAAAAAACAACTCTGTGACAGAATTAAAAGCTAAGTCACTCCAAGTCATAAAGCAAAGCAAATTATTTGCTGAAAAAATTCACAGCAAAAAATATTTTTTACAACTCAAACCAGCAAGGCAAACACCTTCATGAATAGTTGTGCTAGAGGTTATACTGTTGCCACTTTCTTTCAAGAGCAATGACTAAATACATGTGTATATAAGCACAGTTCTGTAACCCCTACATCTTGTTCATATTGCAGGAGTCTGGCAGGACCTTCCATAAATGATAACTGCTCTTCTGTTTTAATTACATGTACATAGACATATTCAGTTTTTAGAAGCTCACAATTTGCTTCTTGTCATCATGTGAAAAGTTTCTTTTTTTTGCTCGTAGGACCAGATAACTTGCAGTGATGAGCAAGTGGGAGTAGGAAGAAAAGAGCTTTGTTCATTGAGTCCTATATAATTACATTTAAAATGATGAATGAGTCAAGGCTAAGTTATCTGGCATCTATGCATACTAAGAGGTTAGTATAGGTACAGTAATTGCATTTCTTAGTTTGCTTTTCTTTTTATGTAAGTATTTGCAAGAACACAAAACTTGCATTCAATAATAACTTTCTATCACTAGGCAAAAATTAACATCAGAAAGCTCTTCCTGGTATACTTAATTCTATATACAAAGTACTTTACTAATTTGGCCATGGAAACTGTTCCATTCTCTCATATATGTATATTCTTCATTGCCTTGATATCTCGGGGAATTTTGTTCTTGAGTGGAAGTAAACAAAAATGTTCCGTCTGCTATTTTAAGCAGCAAGTGGAAACTTTCATGGGTGAAACAAAGAGTTGAAATATAAACTTAAACAGCTTTCAAGTTTAAGTTCATTTTTGGGGTTATAAGCAGCTTTTGTAAGATTTCACTGTAGCTTCATTGCTTCTTACAGATGCATGGTTTTGCACGACTGCAAAACACTGTTAGCATGTCCCTGAGGTAACAGGAGGGAGAGGAGACTTGTCTGAGAAGTCTGAGGAGCTGCAAACCTTCACTCCATTTGAAGTCTCTGTTGGCTTCTGTAGTGGGAATCAACTAATGAAGAAATCATTTGACTAAAATATCTGACTGTCTGCTGTTTTTTCCCTCATCTTCATCAAATTTTTGGTCTCTTCTAGGTGCTTTGTGCATTGAGTCCAGAAAAAATCTGGTCTCGCCAAAAGTGCTCTTTAGGTGCTATAAGCCTACTCTTTTGTTTATATACTCAATTTTTGTATTGTATTACCCACTGTCAAAAGAGAAATTGTAACTACAGGTATGTTCTCTTCTGAACTCCTGTTTTTGATTTGCATTTAAGCTGGAGGTGCCTGCAATTGCATGTCATGTTTGGTATGCTACTCTGCTACAGAGATAACAAACAAATGGAGATATTAATCTGTGGTAGAGAGTCATAAAATAATCATGCAAAGCTCATAATGATCCCAATTTGTCACTTTGTATACTGAAGAGCCTTTTCTGGGGTGCCAGTGTAAATCTGTAAGAAATAAGTTGAATATCATTTTGATCATCAGATGCTTAATTGAGATGAATGATGCTGGAATTGATACAAATGTTGTGCCCAGTTCTCTCCCGGAAACATGCTTGATGGAAATGCGCACTGAGTTCTTCCTCTGTAAGAGCCAAAAGAAATTAATTAACTCAGAAAGAGAGCCCAATTAAGTTCAGTATGTTGGACTTGACTGTTTTTCTTGATAGTCATATAAAAAAACCTTAAAATGAAAATGTAGTAGCTGTTATTATGTAGGTATATTAGCATTGTTAGTGCAGTTTCAACTGCTTACATCTTTGAGATTTGCAGTGTTTGTGTAAAACATGAAATAGAATGTGGTGGTGTTTGTAGTCTGTTTGTAATGTTTTGTCCATAGCATCATTTTTCTCAGTTGGATGGAAGTGTTTATTTTTTCAAAAATATTTTCACTTTGCTGTTTTGAACTCTGAAAGCATGATGGACTGCCAGGCAAGAGTACCTAGATTAAAGTTCAGTTTATTATGAGCCTAGGGCTATAGAACCAGTATTAAGGCAGCCTGAATAAAAACATTCAGTTTTTTGAAGACACTCCCACTTTAACATAGTTTGACTTTTCTGTCATGAGCCTTTTGTCTTTAAGTTTACAATTTCTTAAAATTGTTTTAAAATAATTGCCATTTGGAAAAGTGAAAACCTCCACCTGTGGGCTAAAGATTTATTGACTTGAATTCCTTTGTCTTGTGTAACTGGTTTAAAAAATGTATGTTTTTTTATTAGTAGCAGAACTCATTTAAAGTTGGAGCAAGTAGGAAATAAGATGGAACCTGAGCAATATTCTGCAGAAGGTGTGTTCCACAGATACTGTTGAATGTTATGTTTTAATAGCCCATTCTGATATGTACTTGCAAAATTACTGATACTGTTGTCATTGCAATAAGGTTTTTATGTGAACTATGACATAGGTGTGGAACCATAGTATTACACTGTTCCAGTTTCCAAACTGGAATAAATATTACTATAATCATAATGATGCTAATCCAGTAATACCCAGGGCTGTTGAGGAGCTGAAATGGTTGCATGCAGGAGGAATGCTGCTGTGGGAATGGCTGAAGCACAAAGGTCTCTGGTACAACTGAACCTTTAAAATGTGCAAGCATGGTCACACTTACTCCTGAAGTACAGCAGCATGAGGCCACACACAAAACCTCTCACACAGGCATATGCCAGTCGGGAAAGATGAGGATGCATTTAAACTGCAGGTGTGGTACAGTTTCCTAAATTGAAATTTTGTTACTAGGTCAAGTTTAGGGCTTATCTCCATGAAGGCCATCACATATCTGGTTACCAATGAACAAAGATTTGGTTTTGAAGGTATAACTAAAAACTTTCCACTTCTGTCATGGTTCTCACTAACAGGCTTGTGGGGTTTTGTTGCAGTGCTGACACATGTAATAGTGACTTCCATAAAGAGACCATTTCATATGCACTGCTTGCTTCTCTTCCCCTGAAATATCTACCTAATGCAAAATTTGGGATTTTTGTTTTCCTACCAAAGCTTTTGTCTATGACATGAGAATTTGTCACACCTTTCTGCATGCTGTGAAGTACCTAGCTTATCTATTTTGTATGGTGATTTGCATAATTATACTTCACCAATACAGGAATTTGTTAAACATTGTTAAATGCTGTGAAAGCACTCAAGCTTTCATACATCTCTTTAAAAAGTGCTAGTCTAAAACTGTAATTCACAGGTGTGGTATTGTAAGCTCAATGAGATACTTCTCTCCAGTTTATTTATGTTGTTCTCCCTAGGACTAGATGGAACTGTCCTCACATATGTGGTATCATTTGTTAATATACCTTAGAAAAGAGATGGAGACTTTGCTTCAGCATTTCCCTATTCATATACATGTCTTATATTTTGTTACTGTATATTAGTATTGATAGTTGTTTTTTCTAAAAATTATTTTTACTTGACATGACTACCACTGTTTTTCCTCCTTGGCTATGTTAGACTCTTTTTGTTTATTCTACTGAAAGCATAAGTAAAGGTTATGTCACTGTATAATAATCTTTACATGTATGCATCTTGAACTGTTGGTGTGCCTTGCTCTTAATTTCTTAATTTTTCCTTGAAAAGCTGCTTAGTTTCAAACTCCATACTTCCTTTAAAATACATACCCATGAATAGAAATGGGTACATAATTTTTGAGAAATAAAATATAGTAAATTGAGCAGATGGGTAGGATTTATTTTATATTAGAAAAATAAAGCAATTTTTTTAGTTTATGCTTTTATGTTATTGGATTAGTTTCCCATGAAATAATAAAAACACTGCTTTCAGGTATTAATGGGAAAATTTGAAAAATACTGATTGAAATCTAAACCTCCTACTAAAACTATGGCCACCATCAAAACTACCTCCAAAAGTGATTGTATGGCTTTGTTTTGTTTGTTTGTAATTATGTTGGTATTTAGTGTTCATAGGATTAATTTTAAGGTGGTGTTTTCAATTTGTGGATGATCTATAAAGATACATTTAGGAGATGTTTCCTGTGATGTTTAGATGGCAAAGGAGATACTTGTAAATTTTGCTTGGTCTTTGTGTGGTGTTTTATTTTTTTATTTTTATTTTTTTTTAGTGCTTACAATTCTGTTTATGGTGTAATGTAAATTTTATGAACTTTGTTGGTCTGAAATATCTCATGGAGTAAATGAAATTTAAAACTCATTCTGAAATTTTGTAGAGAAAGGAATAGGCATGTTTAGTCAGGAAACATGAAAATAAATTGGGTCAGTTTAATTGAGACTGACATTTTAATCTCTGCCTGAGTAACTGTGGTATATTATGGGGGCTGCTGCACTGTCTCACACAGTGGCTTTTATCTGTGTAAAGCATGGCAGTTTTTAATGTGTGTTGTGTCCCAGCTTGTTTGAAATTAAAGCTGACCCAAAGTAAAATGTGTCTGCCACTTTCTAAAAACTGCTTATTTTGCAAAAGTTAGTTGTTCTTTATTTTTTTTTTTTTCATTTATCCTGGAAGTGAACTTTTATCTATTCAGTTGATCCACAGATTGCTTATATGAAGTATCTAAGGCCCACTGCTGCAAAGTTTGTCAAGTGACTTAGCTCTCAGCTGTGGGAGGATGCAGACCCCTACTACCTGTCTTCCACTGTATTTTAATTTTACAGTTCCTTTGAATAATTCTGCTTTATTCTAGTGTTTTTAGTCTCTAGAGAGAGACTATGCAACAAAAGAAATGAGCACCTAAAGTGCGGCT
>PYHW01009739.1:927391-947699 GCA_013186435.1 Turdus rufiventris | reverse complement strand
GCGGCTCAGAATTCAGGAATTTCTGTCTGAAGAAATTTATACCTTGCTTTGTGATAGTTAAAAAAAGTCTCGATGCTCTAATTTCTGCCACCATAGAGTGAAAAGTGAAGCAACGTGTGGAAGGATGTATGCTCACTAGTGCAGAATAATTTGGGAAAGGGAGGGATACAAAATGCAGTGTTGCCTGCAGTGAATGAATGCAGACTGGAAAAAATATAAAAGCACTGGAGCTTTCTGACTGTTGGCCTTTCTCTGTGATTGAAGAGCATTTTTTCCCTTGACTCCTCCAGACATACTAAAGTTTTAGGTGGCCCAGTCGCCTTGGAGATGCTTTACTGCCCTGCTAAGGGCTTAACAAGAGCTGGCTGGGACTGGTGCTGGGAAGTCAGCCCAGGCTGTGCAGCCAAGAAAGGAAGGAAGGTCACACAGAGGGAAAACGTGTGATGATTCTGAGGACCTGTTCACCTGCTAGAAGATGGTGCAAGATCAGTCCTCTGTAACTGTCCACAGTGTTGAAGCTATTCCTTTGAGGAGAGGTACCTTATGCATATGGTGGAAGGCAGCAGAGCCAGGACAGCTTTTGTAGCCTGTTGGTGCTTCCTGGGAAGGGGCAAAACAGCTTTTGTTCCTTGCTTCCAGGGCAGGTTATATGTTATTTCTGGTGAGTCCAAATATAAAATGAGTAAGCAATCCCAGAAGCAGAGAATGTAAGTTAGGAATGTGCTCATTACTTTATTGCACTAACTACATTACCAATAAAGCATATGCTAAATGGATTAAGGATGGCATCTCAAAAGTGGCTCTTCAAAAAGAGGCCTCTGTCTCTTCAGAGCCTGAAATAATTTTTGTTAATGATCTAGAAACAAAGATGAAATCATTGACAATTATGCTGTCTACACATTTTATCAAAACAGTAAACAGCTATGAGGGTGAAATCAAAGAAGTTTCATAGTTGAAGCAGCCAGTTTTTAATACTGAGGAAATAAGATAGTCCCCAGTCACAAGGCTGGAAATCGCAGTTGAAACACTTTTGAAGGGGTCCTTGACCCCTAGGTGGTGCTGTAGAAGAAAAAGATTGTGATATTTATATATTCATTATATATACATATGTATGAGAATATACACATATATATATGGAAATATGTGTGTATCTGTGTGTTTGTATATAAATGTAAAAAATGTACAATAATAGCACAGAGGAATTTTGAAAACACAGACCAAGTATTAAAGTATTTTCCTCTCTAATGCTGTGATTAGATCCAGGATGACTGAGAGCAAGGTCTAGATTTTAGTCTCAGAGGAGACAAGTTACCAGAATTCAGTGGAGGTTCTCCAGCTCCCAGCATTCCTTCATCATACCTCTGCTAGGCTGACAAGCCTTTTCTAGCAAGCTAGTACTAGCAGACCTAATTAAATGACTGAAGTGAGATTTGCAACATACAGGGATCAGGAAAAAAAAAAAAAAAAAAAAAAGAAGTCTTTGTGTTTAGGTATAATATCTCCTGACCTTAAATTTGGTTAACTGCTGTTACAGCTCAGAGGGTTGTTTTTGTTGTTTTACAGTTAAATTGACTATTGACTGCTGTTGTGTAGTAAAGGGGTAATGTTTTTAAGAAGTTAAGTTCAGACTAGATTTAAGAAGGATTTTTTTACAGTGAGGGTGGTGAAACACTGGAACAGGTTTCCTGGAGAGGTGATGAGATACTACATGCCTGGAAATACTCAAGGTCAGTCAGATGGGCTGGTATTCAATGTACCTGTTCATTGCAGAGGGCTGGAATAGATGACCATTAAAGCCCAATATATGACCCTTCCAGCCCAAATTATTTGATGATTAGTTTGTCTATACAGGGGTTGTATGATTGCCTTGCTAATGAGGTGGTTTTAGTTGAAATATAGCTCAGTTGCTTTGCTTTGGTTAGCATCACTATTGAACATGTTTTGTTAGTGCCTCCTGCGATTAGATCTCTGGTCACAGACCACTGGTTATGTCCTCATGACACAGGATTTAGTTACAGTAATTTCATGACTACAAGGCACACCGGATTATAAGGCGTACTTTTGGGTGTCAGCAAATTTCCGAACTTTTGGCGATATACAAGGCACACCGGACTATAAGGCGCACTTCTGGGTTTAGGCCAAAATTTTAGTCAAAAGGGTGCGCCTTAAAGTCGTGAAATTACTGTAATATTCTAGAGCAGCTGTTATCATTACCTCAAAAGAAAATGGGAAGAAAAGAGACATTCTTCCAGATAACTTTTATTCCTTTTAAGTCTGATTTTTTTTTTTTTACCTTGGTTTTATATCTTGAAAATGACACAAAAAATCCTCCTCTTTGAGCATTTTTTTTTTCAAAAAAGTTTTCAAAAAGGGTAACACTTGGTATTTTTTTGCCTTTGAAAAATCTCTGTATTGCAATGTTTCTAAAAAGTGATATTACAGGCTTTTAATATTTTTGAGTACTCTTAGTTAAAGAGGACTGCTTAGTATTTCTTCTAAACTTATATATTCTTGTGGAGGTAAAGCTCTGAGTTTACGTAGCAGTCTATTTTGGTTTTGTGTTGAAACTCTAACTTTAGCTATTAGAAAAGGAATCTGGAAAGCTCTATTTAAAGCAGGGTCTTTTTTTTTTTTTTTTTTTTAAATTAAAAAGCAAAACTAATAAAATTTATCATCCCAAATCTCTGTGTCTCCTTGTTCCTGCTATAGCAAATTGTGTAGTGCAAAAAAAGCTCTTCATAACCTTTAGTTTCTCATCTAATTGTAAAACAAAGGAAGACCTAAAGAAGATCCTGGTCTTAACTTTTATTGTCCTGGCTCAGAAGAATTGAAGATAATGACACATTAACCTTGGTGTGCTAGTTGTTTTGGAGTAAACAATAAGGGAATAATGCTTTGGTCTTGTACTAATAACCAGAAGATGTTTAAATTGCAGTTTGCTTCCATCAAACAATTATTAATTAGTTTGTTAATAATTTCTATTTACTTAAAGAAGATTAAGTAAAAAAATTCCCCTAGGCATAAAGACCAGAAAAATATTTTAAAAGTTTAATGTCAGTTAATTAAAAATGCTAATTTTTCAATTGCTTCTGATATTATATCAGCAGTAAACTACTTACCTAAAGAATCTTTCACTAAAGTTAGCTATTAGTGGCATTTTTGGGGTTTATTTTTGTTGTGTTTCTTGGTTAAAACTTCCCAAACCACTACTGGGAGCAGTAGACGGGGGAGAGATCTCTTTTGCTCTGTACCCACAAATGATGCTGTTTTTCCCCACTGCACCAAATGCTGCCAGGGACTCTTCATTCAACTCTGAGAAGAGGGGAATGGCCACTTCCTTACAATTTGTCTAATGAAAGAGATGGAGTTTTTGAAGAGCAAAACCTATTTTCTTTGCTTTCATTAGTTCTCATTCTGTACCACTGAAGAGATGGGTGGCCCCATAGCAATAGAAAATGTCAAAAAGCAGCTTTTTCTCCATTATATCACTCAAGTAATTTAAAAGTGAGGAATACGAAATTAATTGTATCATTAATTAAATACAATGTTAATTCAGCAACTGTTTTAGATATGGTAGTATGCTGGAAATCCTGTTAAAATAAAAGGAGTGTTCCGGCTGTTAACTTTCAGCACTGATCATGCAGTAGTATTATTAGTACTTTTATTTTTATACTCTCATCTTGTGAAGGAAGGAAGATAATGTAAGGCCAGTGTGCTAGTGTGCACCTTATGGTTAGCTTTATCATTATGCTATTAATCACTCTATAATTAATCTCTGGGGGAGTTTTGTTTCCAGTCCAGGAAAAGGTTGTGTATTTATTGAAAGCAGTGTTCCATAGGATTTTGAAATTTATCATTTTTTTTTCCTCTTGTACCTCACATGCAGTGCATTTCCTGAGGTCAGTACACACATGAACAAAGAAGTTATTTTTGCATTATTTTCTGTTCAACGGTTAAGTCATTACCTGCTGCTATCTTTCTTAGGTCTTTTAAGTGCTTTTTATCTCAATTTTTGACTTTCTGGCTGTCTGTACCATACATTTCTTAAAGTTCTTTTTGTATGCTGAAATGCTGCAAGAAATCATTGTATTATGAGGGATTTGTGTGATAGTAAAGGTAAAACATCAAAATCTCAGAATTGTCTATCAAGGATGCTTTGTTCCAAGGGAAAATAGCTCTCAAACTAAAAGTTTCCACTTGACTTCTGCAAAGGTACTTTGAACAGCAGGATACTCCAACCTCTCAGACATTTGTTTCTCCAATGAAGTTCTTAGTCAAGTACAGATAACTGGGCTCTATCTCAGTAAGTCTTCCAAGTGTTTGTGGCTTCAGAATCTTTAGGTCTGTGGTGCAGCTTTTATCAATCCCTTTTTATTTTCCCCTCTATTTTATTTTTTTGTATTCCTGATGTTGGCTGCTGGTTATTTCTTTCTTATTTATTCTGCAGATAATTAAAAATAAGGAAAGAAACATTTTTGGCCTGATTGTTATGCTGTCATTTATCTGTGTTGACAAACCTGTCTTTCAAAAAGGAAAAAAGGGGCAACTCACTCCTTCCTTCTTAGGATAAAACTTTTAGTAAACGGAAGGTTGGATGGGTTGGGAGCCTGCGTGCTCTTGTCTCTCCTCTGTGAAATGAGGTTGGTTGTTCTGGGCAGCTCACAGTCCCTGTTGACCAAAACCTCTGGTCTCATTTTTAATGTTGATGTAACAAGCATTTTGTATATATTTAACTAATGCTATACTTAATCATTGAAGTGAGTGTTTGAAACAGGTGTCAAATCTTGATTGTTTAGCATGCTTTGCTCTCATAAAACTTTGGGCATGAATATTCAGTGGTATCTGTTAACATCTGCCTTCCTTAGTAGGGCAGGGTTTTGCTTCAGAGATGAGTAACTCAGGAGCTGCAGTGTTGGACCTGCCATTATCCTGTGGCCATACAGTGTTACAAGAGGTGGCACAGAAAGTGTGGGCAGGAAGGATGTCAAGGAGAACAGTAAATGCTATTCTAGCAGTTAGTTGTGAGCATCTTCAGGAGTCCATGGTGTGATCCATTCCTCTTTTAGCTTCTCCATTACCACTGGAGGGAGAGAGAAAGGGATCTAAAAGATGTGCTCGTATCGACCTGATCCACTCCATAAACAGGATAGTGAGGAATGGATGTTTGTTGGGAAACCTGTAAAGGTGTAAGCAGTGCTCATGACCCTGTGCATTACCCACTCTGTTATTAGAACTTTTTGAACATGTCTACCTCTTCGTGCTACTTGCTGTATTAAAGGTTTCATGGTAATAGTAACATACTGAAAAAATGGAGGATTCTATTTATAAAGCAGATTAGTGATGAAGTTTAGTAAAATGAAAGCAGTTTTTCTAAACGTCATTTTTATTTCTTGATCCCTTAGTGCTTTCTGCCATATGCTGCTGTGTAAAGATTAATAGAATTACTGAAAGGGAAGATGTGCTGGAAGGTTGTGCTCATTTGTGTTTTGTTAAGAAAATAACTGTGGCTAGTGTACAATTAGGAAAACCAAAATAAATCAGATGTCAGTTTATTACAGAAATATGAGCATTGTAGCACTCTAAATATTCATCCAATTAGCTTCATATAAAAGCTCAAAAACCTGCTTAATTTTATTAACTAATAAATGGGATTGCAAAGCTTTTAGTGGTACCTGTACTTGATTCTGAGAACCATTCTGTTAAAAAAAAAAAAGAGAAAATACAAGTTTCCATTTTGTGAGGAATATGCAGTAAGGATCTTTTAGATTTTTGACAACAATAATAAATTCTGACGTAATGGCATTATTTAAGTTTCAATGCAAACTCTGAATAGCATCTAACCTAAAGAAACAAATTGAAGAAAGGCAAATAAAAAAGTCTTCAGAGGAATCTCCAAAACCCACACAGTTTGCCTGGCATGAGCAGTGTGGAGCATGGGACAGAGAGGCCTGCTACTGACATAAGTATTATTTTCACTTTGGACAGGGAGACTGTATTTGTAGAACAGTTATCCTTCTTGCAAAACTGAGCAGAAAAGAACATAATGTACCTTAAAAAAGAAACAAAAGTACACATATCCTGGAATATGATTTGTTTAATAAACTACTACATCCCCCTAGTTGGAATAATTTCCTTGAGCATGATGGAACATTGGTGTTGCTTATTTACTTGACACTGAAAGATGATTTTTTTGATATCCAAAGTTGAAGCAGCTGAACAAAAAAATATTTTCATGTGAGCATAAGTTAGGTACTCTAGTAGCTAGACTGAAATCCATATCCTTGAAGGCTGAAAGCAGTTTAAGTGTAATTCTGAAGAGCACATCAGGAGCCTCCTTAGTCCTTCCTCCTTTTCCTTGTGACATTTGATTGTGTAAGTAGAGATGTTTTACATGAGAGTAAATTTAAAATCTAACAAAACAAGAATGACACAAGGGCATTGCACCGCAGAGAAAAATAAACCAGTAAATATACCATGACTTAAGACTGCATCAGTTAAACCTTTATAGCTATAAGTGGTATGCACAAATGGTAAAAGAGAAGGTCAGCCTTAGAAGGGATGGGGGCATGACAGGGCCACCAAGGAGAAAAAGCATTAAATAACTTCAGCTTTACTGTAAAGGTAAATGTGAATGCTGTAGCAGGGGTACTAAAGCGTTCAGGAAGAGTTCCACATAAGATCCCTGTGTGGGCTTGTTTTTTTTCTTGGACCTGATGGTTTCTAAAGCTGGTCCCTACCATGCTGCTGTGGTGAGGCTGTGTGCAGCCTGGGTCAGCAGCAGCGTGCCTGGAGCCTTTCCCTCCTTCCTTTGGTTCTTGGTCTCTTGTATGCTGGTTTGACAGCAGCACTGCAGCTTCCTTCCAGGGGGTCTATCATGGCATTTATCCCTGGCAGCACCTAGTATAAGTGCAGTCTGACACTTCTGTTTGTGTCACCAAGCTATGAATGCAATTGCTGTCATAAACAACGTGCATCAACTCAGTGGTAAAGGCTGAGGTTCAGCTCCAATGGTGTGAATTGCAGATGTACCAATTATGTAAAACTAGAGTGCTCCTTTTACAGGAGAGCTGGAAGATTTGCCATATTGTCAGACTTGCACAAATCAAGTTGTTTAAAATATCCAAATGTTTTGTGTTATAAGCTAAACATTATTTTCCTATTGACGATAAAACAGAATTCTTAATATTGATTTTTTTTTTAGCCTTATTAAAGGAAAGAGAAATACAATTGTTTTACCTGTTTGTGCATGGTAACTACTGGGGCTTCTGTAAAGCTTCCTAGCATGTATATACATGTTCTTTCCAAACAAAAATCACAAAATCAAGAAATTTCTTGAAAGAACAACTTCAGAGTGTATCAATAACTTCTAGGTTTTTGTGTTTAACACGAGTTATATTTAATTTTGATTTTAAAACTACCTTGAAGGATATGGATTAATTCATTAGTGTTAGTATCAAGCCAGTCATATTTCCTGACCAGAGTGAGGAACCCTATTTTCCTCTTGGTCTTCTGATCTGTGTGAACAGATGACAGAATAGTAATGCTAATTAAGCATATAATTTGGTGTTTCTAAAATAGGTCTTACTAAAATTTTTTTTGTAGGAACCTGTTGGCTTAAATACTTTGCCTTAAGGGGTTACTGTAGTTTATTTGAGATGCATTTCGACCTCATTTGCAGGGAACTGAAGTCATGGATGTGGTTGATGATTGTTGATTACCTGACAGCAGCATCTGCGTAAGCCATGAGAAGGCAAATTTATGTCAGGTCTTTTGAATCACTATCCAAACACATCTGACTGCAAATATTTTCTTTTTTTTTAACTGTGACACACAGTGTTTCTATCCTGGAGAGCATGTTGATCCTCTGAATCACTGATCTTGAATAATTAGAAAACAAAGCCTTGTGTACTTGATTCAATAGTTGGAATGCCTTCTGTCTCTGAAGAAACTCTTGTTTAAAATTAAAACTTTTTTATCTTTAAAATTTATTTTAGTATAGCTTAAAATGCTTCTTTTTAGAATAAGTGTACTCTTAAACTATACACAGATGGGTGTATATACAGGCAATCCCACAAATTTAATTCAAGTCAGTTCTAATTCAGATTTTCTGTAAAAAGGATTTTAATGCTGATGGGTTTATAGCATGCAGGCAGCAGATTAGTTCTTGGGAATAGGTAGTTCTTTGTGCTATAACTAATGTTTGCAGCTTTTATGTATTCTTCAAACTGTGAAGCTAAAGTTAAAAACAAAAAACCCCCAAAACTAAAACCTTTCCATTCTACACCATAATGGAATCCATTGAAATTTTGAGAGGAAGATTTCCATGGTCAGAGTAGGCAAGCATTTGGTGGAATGCTGGAGAGCTTGCCTATGGGCGAAGAGGGAACCTTGGTACCCATCTTTGCCTGAGGGACCCTGATGGATTATTTTCAAGCAGTTCCTTTGGTCAGGAGCTATTGCTTGAGGGGCAATGCGTGTGGTATCACCTTACCAACTCTCTTCTCCTACAGCCCCTCCTTTTTTGTTAATTAAAAGAAACATGTAAATGCTTGTAAGGTAGGAGAGGGCTTGGTTTGGGGATAGTTTGAAAATTTGTGAGGAGTTGAGTCTGTTGTTGCTTTATAATTATTGGACCTCTAAAGCCAGTATGGAATTGGAGGTTGGGCTTTTAAGGACATTTGTGAAAATCTGAATCCCATAGGGTCTCAGGGACTTGGCAGGGTATTTGAAGGCTTTTGCTTTTTACATCAATACCTGAATTTCTAACCTACCTCAAAGGGCCGAGGATAGAAATCTTTCCTAAATGACAGGAAAAAAAATATTGTTTTAATCATTTTACTTAAACCACATATTCCTTGTAGATGAACTCTAAAGCAAACCAATATATTATGACATTTAAAGTGTGCTTCAGGGTGCAATAATCATGCTTATTTCAGTAAAAAGATATAATGGGTTGCAGAAGTCTGAGGTAATAACTCTATATAAAGTTGCTAAGGACTTCTTAGGCCTGCAGTGCCTGTCGTTCTTAATCCCCAGTTCCATTTGTAACTGTACATAAAACTGAGGGTAAAAAAGAATTCAGCAAAACTTACTATAGTACTTGTTTTTCATACATAACTAATGAAGAAAAAAATTAAAGCTCTACAAAGGCAGAAAAAATGTTCCAATATTTAATAATAGTTCACATTAGTAGTCTTTTAAGAAAGTAAAATAAAAACAGAACAAAACCAATAAGTCTCTAAGCTGAGGACTAGGGCTTGATTCACCATGATGTGTGCTTTATGGATCTGTGTATTAAATTTAATAAATAATTAATTGAATATAAAAAAAATCCTAGTAAGAATAGGTTTAATTAAATATAAGGATACAGACTCACTCTACAAGAGTCATAGGAAGGTGTGGCAGCATATAATTGAAATCTTTGTAGTTAACACTGAAACTATGGATTGAGTTTTTAATATATGATATATTCAGATCAAAAAGAACTTTATTAAAATGTCAGTTTGGAAAAGAATAAAGTGTTTTAAAGTACAGTTAAAATTTTTGACATAAAATTTCTGAGGTATATAATGTATATCAGCAGTTTAAAAACAAAGTTATTGAAAATAAATGCCATTTTATGGAGCACTTTAATTTTTTAAAAAATATATATTTTATTGTTAGTATTCCAAATGAACCACACACATGCTTTAAAAAATGTCAAAATAAAACTTTTGATATTAATTGTCACAATGGCTACGAACAGTGTGTAGCATTTCAATAGAGCAGCATTCTGTGGTGGATAATTGTTTGGTTGTAGTTTTTTCCAACTAGACGTTGTATGCAGTAACTTATTTATGCACTTTTTATTTGTGTACATTTTATTTAGTATGGCATATTTCTATTTCATCTTAAGAGTTTTATAAAGATTAAGCTTTATAGAACCCTTTTCTGGAGATCTTATCCCCATTACACAGGAAGGTAAGCAAATAAGAGGAAGGTTAATTGAATTGCTCTGCTGCAGTATGTGAGTATTGGAGCTGGAACTATAATTTGGGAATGATCATTCCCAAGTCAGTATCTTAATCTAATATAGTACAGGAGTCTTTCCTCTGGTGTTGTAAACACAGAAGAAAAGAAGGGCAGAAAACACAAAGCTAATAACAAAATCTTTACATTTATCTGTAAAGTATAGCTTTGCATCCTATTAAGACTGTGTTCTCCTGTTCTTCCTGTTTCCAGTATCAACCTTCTTTCCTTGATGCTATAGCAGGTAAGGTAACTGGGATCAACTGTAGCCAATAGGAACCTTGCTGTTCATTTTAGGGACCAGAGTTTTAGTTGATCTCACATCATGGTTGTATTTTCTTATGTATTTCAATAAGGGACAAGGCACACATTTTTAAGGGACCTTAAAAGCTCAGCCTGTCAATGAAGAGCTCTTTTAATGCATCTGTGTAATTAATGAACAAGATTGCCTTGTATTCATGACAATGGCTTTGTGGTCTTGACTGTTTAAACAGAGTATGTATGGTTAGTTTCATGATAAAAGTAAATCTCTGACATTCTGAAAAGCTGTACAAGTGACCTGTCACAGGTGCTTGCCTTCTAGTCTAAGTTCTTGTTACAGCTTTGACTCCTGTTTGGTGTTCTTGTTTCACCTAAATGAAAATTGACAGTTGAGATCTGGCCACAAAGTATGTTGCATTGATTGTCTGATTTTGGAAGAATTATTTAGTTGCAGCATTTACTTTTTACTTGTGTTTCTGTGAATCGCTTGGTTAGGTGATCTTGTTGGACTGAGAGTGGAAATTGAGGTAGGCAGTGCTGAAATGGAGCTCATTTAATGCCAAACTCCTGGCAAGGAGAGAAGGTGAGCACAGCAGGAAGGGTGACTTTGATCCTTCCCAGGAAGGAATCATCATGGGTGTACTATAATAGCAGCACCAGCCACAGGGACCATGCACTCTTTCACAGATCCTGTTTAAAGCAGCCTCTGGGCTTCCAGGGAGGGAGGGAACAGCTTGTTAGTGCTGGAGAAAAGGATGTGCTCAATATTCTGCATTCTCCCTCTCTTCTTAGAGTGTTGATGAGAAGCAAGGCTATGGATATATTGCAGCCTTTTCAGGAGTGATAACTTTGTAGTTCTGTGTTTAAGCTGTCTATTATTCTGAGTATTTAGCAGAAATATGTTTGTGGGTAATTTAAGTCTTTATACGGTAGTGAAGCGGCAGAACATCCTCTTAGTTCAAGAGGGCTTTTTACCAAGAAGCATTTTTTTCTATCAAATTAAATGTCCAACTCCTGTCCTACTTTTTTGACTTTTTTTAGGTTAGTGTACCTTGGTTTTAAACTGTATGTCAAAAAATGATTTACCACAGCATCTGAAAAATGTTCTAAGGATCTCGGCAAATACCTCATAGTTTAGGTCCACGTCCAGATACTGGGTCCTATCCCCATAATAGTTTTGTGATAAATGGTTCAAAACAACTGGCAGGTAAGCATGAGAAAAAAAGAAGAAAAGAAATTACTCAAAATTGGCTTTTTTAGTTTTGAAAAGTGTCTTCTCGGTAGTTTTCTTTTCTGAAAGGTGTTGCTAGAGCTCCTATTGTGGAGCAACTTGCTTACTCAGGACTGTAATTTTAATGCAGGATCAAAATTTATGTGCTTCTTTTTTCTTGTTTAAACTTTTGGAAATAGGACAAAAGTATTACAGTATTTTTATTTCTCTAAAAACCCAGAAGATGCAGCACAGACCAAAGGGATTTATATGGGTATGAGAAAGTAGACTGACTTGTCTCCATGATAAAAAATATCCAGGGCTCCTTGCCTTGCCTCCTTAAGGAAAACATCTTTTTGTACAAACATGGTGACTCTGTACTAGGGAATGTTTTTCGACGCTGACAAGCTTAGGATCTAATTTATTCTATGTCAATTTGTTGGTCTGTATCTGTAATTAGCCTTTAGTCACAGTGTCTCTTGAAAGTTTGACTATTTTTTGCCAAAGATTGAATTACTAGACCTTTACAATCTTTCTTCTAGTTTTCATGCCTGTGCACTAACAATTGTGGTGGAATGTTAATTTTTAAGGATACAGAAATGCGAACATATATTGAGATACTATGAAACATGCTGTGAAATATTAACTTTTAAAATCAGTTTATTCAGACTGCCTAGATTATTCCTAATGACTGCTGTTGAGCTGTGGTAGAGTTGGGCCACCATATGAGACCAAAGCCATGAAGGACTTTTGCTATGTTATGGTTCTGGTAACTTCTGCTCTGGGAAATGCTCAACTCTGGTCTCAGCTGTACTTCTGTGGGGTTTGGGAAGCTTAAAGGAAAGGTTTGTAGTGACGATTCCTTATTATCTTGTGATATGGCTGGTGTTTACCTGCCCTGAATGATGTGGGGAAGGTAGCCTGGTTGTTTCTTACAAACCTTTTCTGTAGTAAAGGCAAGCACTAACACTGATTGATCGGGGCACTGCAAGCTGAAGTTTTACCCCAGCTCTGATTCACATTTACCTCTCTGCAGCAGCTGGTGAACTTTTCTGGTTCAAAGTGGCCCAGAAGAATTTGGAGTCTTAGGTAATTCTTTTTACTCTTAATCTCAGTAGGTCCTAGCTATTTTTCTATAACTCCAAGGTTCACATTCATGATGGAGGTAAGCATTTCCTTTGTCTCTGTTTTTCTCCCACACTGATTCTACACTGTCCAGTGTAAATGCCTTCAGAGGGAAGGAGAGAGATGTACTGAGGGATGTACTGTAGGGATCATTTGTGTTCTGGACTGTTTTCCCAGTAAAAAACAAAGCAATCTGTCCTGTAGATACTGTAAAACGGTGAGAGACAGGATACAGGATTGGTGGTACAACTATCTTTAAGTTGTTGGTCAGCCCTTTCCATAAACATGCTGTAAAATTAGGGGAAGTGTATTTGTTTCCTGTTTATGAGAAAGAGCTTACTAAAAACTTGCTGTTTTTGTCTGATCGTTGACTAAAATTTGGCAGTTCTGTGAAGAAATACATTGTGGAGAAAAAAAATAAAAATGGAGAACTCTAAAACAAACCTGTCTGACTTTAAAGAATGGGCTGCATGCAGTAGCCAGGCATGAACAAACCATTAGTTCCTCCTGCGCAAAAGAAGTTATATGCTGCTTTCAAGGTGAAATTTTTGGTTTTTTTTGGTTTTTTTTTGAGAATAAAATTAAGTTGCTTAAAAACTTAAGACAAATCAAAGCAAGATAATTGACTCTGTTAGGGTATTTGTGAAATAATATTTGGAGGGGATACTACTGTGCAGTTAAAACTTTGAGAAAAGATGCAAATGTTGGAGGGGGAAGATTTAATTTCCTTCTGAAAACCTCCAGCAGGAGAAGGCTGGGGCATTGATCTTGCTTGCAGTTATGTGTCCAGTCCTTGGGCTCAGCCCTGCTTGTAAACTGCTGCAGGATGTCTGGGCAGCAGGGAGAGTCTGGGTCAAGGTGAAACCCAGGAGGCAGATGATCCTTTCTCCTTTTGCCCACCTCTACTGCAAACATGATCTTTACCAGCCAAGCGTTGCCATGGCTTTGATTAGTTGACTGTCTCTCCTATAACCAGAGAGTGCTGGGAGTTACTCTCCGCTGTTTGGACAACCAGTGCTCTCCCCACCCACCCCAGGCTGCTATCAGTGGTGTCATAATCTCCTGGAACTGCTTTCAGGCATATCCAGAGTGGAATGAATCCAACTTGGTAAGGGGGAAAAGGCCTTGAAAAACTCAGTCAATCCCAGCAGGATGGGTGGGAGGAAGGGAAACACCAACACATGAGCCTCTGCCTGGCACTGTGTTGGTTGTTCTTGGTCTTGAGGGCTACAAGTTGGGAAATGGAACCTGAAGTTGAAGGGGTTGGGAATTTTATTCAGTGCAGGGTCTGTTGGACCGTAGCAGTCACTCTGGCTCCTGAAAACAGCTCCCCTGTGGCTGGAGCTGTCTGTGAAGGCTGCTCTGTCCCCTGTGCTGGGAGTTGGCTGGGTGGTGTGCCTGTATGAGCAGAGCAGGGCTGTGAACGTCAGTGATCTCAGCCAAGGTGTGTTTACTAAGCAGGCTGGGCATGGCAGGTGGCTGGTGGCTCCTGCCCTGCCCATGACCCCCAGCAGCAGATGGCACCTTGGATGCTCAGCCCCAGCCCTGCCCTGCTCTGCCTTCCTGGTCCCCCAGGCAGGTGTATGCAGCCAGCCTTTCCTGCTGGGATGGCTTCAAACCACAAAGCAATGCTCTTGGCTTCTTTGCTGACCTCTTGGTGCTCTGTGCAGGGCCTGGCCCTGGTGGGCTGTTCTCTGAGGCGTGCAGGAGAAAGCCCAGCAATGCAGGAGAGAATCCTCTGAGCTGCAAGTGCTTCTGGAAGTGGGAAAGAAAAAAACTCAATTGTTTTGAGTTATCTTTGTACTGAAAGTATTCAACCCTGCCATTGCGGTGTCTTCAAGTCATTGTGTGTCTAGCAGCTCTCTTCCATGCTGGGGCGCAGGTTATGGGGCATGACTGTCCTTTTACAGGCAGCAGAGCCAGCCCAAAATGCACTCTGCAGCTCTTCTGTTTAAGAGCTAGAGTCCTGAGTGTTTGAATAATAAATCCCAAGAAGAGTCCTATGTACTTGAATGGAAAACAGCTGGATAGCTTTTTTTTCCCTTCTCACATTGTTATCTCATTGACCATGTGCCTGTTCTTGATCCCTCTCTTTTTTCCTCTATTTTTCTTTTTCCTGTTTTTTTTTTTTCTTTTGTATGTTTGCAACAATACTACTTAAAAAAAAAAAAATTAACCTAATGGTTACAGAGCCTGTGCAGGTACACAGGCCTGCCCTGTGGGGTGAGGAACAAGCAGCAGTGTATCCTTATGCCTTCTCTTCTGTGGCCTTTTTTTCCCCCCTCATTCTCTGTTTTATCAATTTAATCCGTGCTGTAAGGTGTTTCCAATGAGTTGTGATAATATACCTCTTGTTTTGAAGAAGTATTTTTTCCTTCAGTTGTGTATCAAGAACCTGTGCACAAGTATCTGCTAATTTTGGAGGCCTAGATGCCGAAATTCAGGATTTCGGGTGCCAAGGGAGTTGCTAATTATAATATTTATGCAGCCATTATTGTGCCAGCTGCTCCAATATCCTGAATTCTTGGAGCCCATTTAACATCAGGTTGCACTATCAATTCTCTTGCAGTTCTTATCTGAGAATTTAGCTAGTTTAGTTGTTGGTTTTTTTTGGTTTGTTTTTTTTTTTTAAAGTTATCACAAATTGAGCTGCTATAAGCTGGTTTTATAGGTTTCTTCAGTGACTCTTCCATTGTTCCAGTTTTAGAAATGAGGACCTGAAGCAGAAAATGGTAAACATTGGTAAACATCCACAATTTTTGGAGTTCAAATGCCTGGGTGCCTTGGTGCTTCTAGTGCTGATATTCTTCATGGGCTTTAAATAAAGGATCTAGTTTACCTGCTATTAAGTGCTGCAAGTGTCTGAAAATTTAACATTTAACAATGTAAGGTTTTCAGGCATTCTTTTTCTAACATGTAGAATACAACAGTGCCAGACTCAAGCTTAACTGTAAACTACCTGAACATACTCTGAACATTGTTTTCTCAGATTTGGATATAAATAAAACTATTTTTCTGTTACCACATCCTATAAAGTTGGTCAAATTTAACTAAATTTACAGCTACCCAGTGTTCAAGAGTAAGGACTATATTGAAACTTTAGAGTATTATTTTAAATAATTAGACTATTAATATTGGTAAACTATTATTTTTAATAATTCTAGTAGCTAAAACTAACAAGTGAAGAGCTAAGTTATCTCTAAGGTTTGAAAAGGATCAGTGTTGATACTTTGTATTGGATTTTAACACAAGGGTTCTGTTTATTTAAAGTTTGTTACCATAGAAGTATAAACTGAAAGGTAGCAATGAGGACTTTGTGTAATATATTATATTAAATAAACTTGCCCTGTTAACAGTGCATGAAAACCTTTATTTGCATTTCAGTAAGCTGTTTTCTGCTGCATTTACAATTCAGCGATACAGATAAATTAAGGGATCTCATGACAGTATGATTTACTTTCTCCCTACAAACTGAAAAACGTTAATATTTTTAAACCTATTTGCCTGAAGTGCTTACATTAAATTTTCTGTAGGCGCCATCAAATACCATCAGATAACAGAAATAGATGAAACTCTGTCTTCTTGTTCCTTTACTTACAAGATGGGCAAATGTTAAACATTGTTTAGAATTCATTGTTCTTGCAAACAATATTGAATAACCCTTTAAAATATATTCCTGCCCTGCAATAACAGATGAGCTGCCACCAAATTAAATAAATTAAAAGATCTGGTACAATCACAAATAAAGCTTTGACAGTTTGATCTTTTATGTTATACAAACTTAGTCTTCCAGAAATCAGTGAATTTATGCTTCAGGTTTGGTTGAGCTGAACAGGTGCAGCTGAGTGAATAGCTTGGCCTGTAATATTGGTGGTGATAGATAAGCTGTGAAGGAAACACTGAGCCTGAACTTCCAGTCTCAGAATAATTTGTAGGGCTGGTGAATCAGGGGGTGAGGGCAGGGAAGAAGTATTTGTTTACGTAAAGGAGCAGATGTTGTCTGCACTGCAGGTACAAAGGCTGCAAAATATCATAGTCCAGCCTTTTTATACAATATTTTCCTTAAGATGCATGCTTCTGACATGATGCAGGTACAACTCCTTCTGTTAAAACTGTGCCTTTAAGAAAAAGTGTCAAGTATGATTTCATTTCATATAGAGATGGTAGAATTAATTTGGAATCCCTCTTCTTAACACTATTTCACTAAAAAGCTATTTGACAAAACACAGGGTAGCCTATTCTGTTTGTAAACTTCATCACTTTTGGTTGCTCAGCTTGATGCAGGTTTTATTCATTAGGAGCTTTCAGCCTGGCTCTTGGAAGAAGAGGGATGCTCCTCTTGCAAACATCTGACTCCTTGTCCAGGACACGTTATGGCAAAGTGCCCTTCATGAGGGCACACACCTTTAAGCAATATGAGCCAGCAGGTTCAACATAATTCAAAGTTGCAAACTCTCTAGTTAAAACATTTAGAGGATTTTAGTTTTTTTATCTGCAAAAGTTTTAAAGATACATGTTAGCAATGCATCTCTTCTATTTGCAGAAGCTCCCTCATTTGCAGACAGAGGTACATACATGGCTTCCACAATGGCATTAAACATTCATACTTTTATTTTCAGATCACATAGGAGCACAAAAGAAACCTCATCTCTGCTATGTTCAGTTGAGTGTGCTGCAATCCACACTTAGGTTTTTGTGTTCTTCCTGGCTGGGCAAGTTTCTTGGTTATAGCTGGGTTTTGTGCATATATGGTGTGATGCCTTTGGTCCCAATGTCCTGTAAGCTGTTCAGTCTGTTTCCAAAGAATTTCCTCCAGTCCTGAGGTTTGGTTTAACGCTTGTAGAGCACAGCAGGAGGTGGGACTAGTTCACATGGAAACTAAGTATTGATATTGGGAAAAACTCTAGGTATTACTCTAGATGTAAATAATTTGGCAGTGGGAGCTACTACTCATGGCCTTGAGCAGATCCCTGTGAAAATGTTTGCCTTTATCATGTTAAGTACTTGCTTACATTTTTTCATTTTCTTATTTTTTTCTCTTCTTCTTGAGCAGCTGAGTGGGGCAATAAACTTGCAATCCTTTAAACTGTTTTTCTCAACTCTGTATTTTAATCAATACTTAAATTCTGATCCCATGGAGTTATTTTCCAGGATGAGCCTCCCATTATGTTTCAGTGGAACAAAAATTTGCAAAGAATTTGGAATTGAGAAAGAAAATAAACAAATTTTCAAGACAACTTAGAAGTTAACTGAAGTGCGCTGATAGTTTCTTTCCTAGTGGATCTGCTTTATCTGAAAGAATTTTAGAAGTATGATTTTTTTTTTTTTACTGTAGCAAACTTGTAGTACTGTAATGTGATTTTAAATGAAATATTTTATAGTTTTTTAAAGGCTCTTATGTAATTAAAAATGGTAAAACAACCAAGCAAAACAAAGAACCAATCAGCAAATTAGGAGTAAGCAATGATGTGTTCTTGAGAAAGAAACGACTTTTTAGCATCTGAGCTGGACACAAGGACTTAGCTGAGAAATTACAAGGTGTCTGACAGCAACTGCTGCCGATTTGAAGTTTCATTGGAAAATAGTATTATTTTGCCCTTTCTGGCAAAGATGAGCTGAAATGATTTGTGCAATGTGTCAGTAGCACTCCAAGCTATAATTCAAATATAAATTGTTACTACTGGACCTCTCTGTGCTTTCTCTGGCAGTAGGAACCCAAACTGAAAGCAGAATGTTTTATGCATTTATCAGATAATGTTTAAAAAATGTTGTGAATCTGACAAACAGGGAAGAATATAATATTTTGAAAGACAAATTGTCTTTCTGTTATTGAACCTGTCTGTCTTAGGTCTGACCACGGGCTCCTAGCAGGGCACAGAGCTACCTGTGGTTGGGGCTGTCTCCTAAAGAGAGTGAAGAGTCTCACTTGCCTAATGGAGGTACCTGTGACTGAGAAACAAATGGATCTTAAATGTTCATCTTATTTAACATGCCTATGGACTCCAAAGTATAGATGTCTATAGGTCTGTTAAATTAGGACCTATAGTCTCATGATGGACCTTGTACTTAGAGTTTGGCATTTTTTGTAATAACGTGAGGTGATGTCACCCTACTTTTTCTTAAAACACAGTTCACAAGGTCACATTAGCTGTCAGTGTTTCTGAATGTGAGTGCCCCACTTAGGTAAGCATCCCCTTTATGTACTTTGACATATACATATATACAGTTTCTTTTCTTTTACTGCTTAGCTTATGATCTTATCTTTTCAGAAGAATTAAAAGAAAAAACCTCATAACTTTTCCTTATTTCATTTAATCTGTTTGTTATCAGTGTTAAACATGTACTCACATCAATTTGTTTTCTTGCACTGCGAGACTCTGGAATATGTGTCCATTTATGCAAACTGGGCATATTTCTCTGCATGTATGCTACATTTTTGTTAAGGTAAATTCTTCCATCATTTTGCTAATTTCTGCTACTCTGATCTATCTGCAGCAGTTTTCCAGTCACGTGTCTGATAGAGACAAGCTTCAGCTTTTGTTTGTATTTTATCATGTTCTTACACGGTTTCAAATTATATTATCTGTTCTGTAGTCCTGCTGCATAACATTCAAGATTAATTTCAAATTAATTTCCTCCAGGGCTCTTACTAATTTGTTTTTTACCTTCTCCCTGTATATTAACTTGTTATGGAGACCCTCAGGTAAGAATGGCCTGGTAGTGTCAGAAAAAAAGAGCAGGGAAACAGAGGCTAGTCCTGTGTAGGAAGCAAGAAAAGTCACTGGGGAGCTGTTAAAATCTCTAAGATGTGTGGGCACAGAGACCACGGTTTTTGCCACTCCTGTAGTTTCTTTCATATCTAAATCACAATTACTTTAAGACCTTATCGTTAAGAAATAGCCAGGTTTTAGAGCATTGCCTTTTGCTGTTGTGCAGAGAATATGGAAGTATTTCATTTAATTGATACCACACATGTTGGTGTCTGCATTATGATATGTTCAACAAAACGTTTAGTTGAAAAAATAAGTGTACATTAAAATGAAACATAGTTCAAGTTCTTTAGAAGAGTCTATTAATCAAAATTCAGTTTTATCTTTCAATATACGTCTGGTTTCCTAAGAAACTCTCTTCTGATCTAGAGGCTTTGTGAATCACCCCTGTCAACATTAGGCTAGACAGTTCACCTGGATATTTTTATTTCTATTGTTCGTAAAAATTCACCTTTCCCATTTCTCCTCGACTGATCATGTGAAGCAGTTTTCAGGAAGATTGTCTGTGTGGGTGCAATCATCCACAAAGTGCTGAGAGGAACTCAAGGTGTCTGCGCTGTTGGCATCCTGCTTCTCACTGCCCTTGAGGCCATGGGGCTGCTGCCTTCCCTGCAGTTATGGGAAATGACTGTAAACTTCAATGGAATCTGGCTGCCAGAATTTCGTAGGCCACTAGTAAAATTTTAAGCTGTGATTGAATGTTGCTTGGGAAAGAGATTTTCTCTAAATTATCATTTTTAATTGACTAAAGGAAAGGGGGTTTTCATTATGCTGGTTTTTGAAGCTGAAGAATCAGACTTGACTGGAAGCAATTTTTCTCCATAAAATACATAGTTGTGTCATTGTGAAAGATGATGCTGTTGATGCTTTGTTTTATATAGCAGTCTTTTCAAAATTGTTTCTGTTTGCATATCTGGTCAGTTCACATTGCCTT
>PYHW01009739.1:908387-927341 GCA_013186435.1 Turdus rufiventris | reverse complement strand
TTTTTTTTTTTTTTTTTTTTGGATGGTATCAAGTGCCCTGGTGTATTATTTTTATATCTCATACTTCATGTTATATTAGGTTCAAGCACTTACCCTAAATATTTGATCTGATATGATTACATGCACTCTAGCTTTTTTTTTTTTTTTTTTTTAATTTTCATTAATGGAAATTGCAGGTTGTTGGGAAGAAAATTCCTCTTCATTGCTATGACCTGTGTAAACAGGTCAAGCTGTCAGATAGGCCTTGGTGTATGGGTCCCTAGTCTGACCTCCCAAGACTCATTCTGCCTTATTCCAAGGCTGCAGGTGGGATGAGGAGGGGCTGCAGGGTAAGGTGTCTATCAGTCACAAGAGCTGGTGGGGAGCAGGGTCCCTTCTCTTCAACCTTTCTAAGAAGTCTGCTGGTGATTCAGCATAATGAATAGATGAGTCGGTAAATACTAAAGCTGTATAATGTTATAGCTTTTCTTAATAAAACAAACCCTCCCAGTTTAGAAGAAGTCAAATTTCAAAATTGTTACTGGAAAAAAGGGGCAAAATATGATATTCATCTGAAGCAAAAGAATTACAGTTAGGTATTTTTTGCTTTCTTGTATGTGTTTCTTTAAATGTGTGTTTTATTTATGTATTTATATGTTTTATAAATAATTTATATTATAAAAGTGGTGAAATGGAAAAACCAAGTGGCTGGGCACTGCTTTTGACAGTGCACTAATTTATTAGTCTGGTAATAAGGGTGGTTATGTTACATGTAGTAAACTCAGATTCAACTCGTTATTTTTGCCTAAGCACACTTGAATATGCACCTTCCCTTTCTGAAGAAAGTGCTCTGATAACCAGACTAGAAATAACTCAGAAATAAGGTTTGTTCTGCTGCTCTGTATACAAAATTAAACACTCAGGGGAGCAGGGTTTGGAACCAGATGTCTCATTTCCCGAGAGACTAATCTTGCCACCAGGCTAGAGAGTTGTATTTTCTCATAACTCCTCCCTTCCTCCATTTACATACAGTTTATACACAGGAGACAGTTCCAATTATCCTGGAGTACTAGAAATTTTCACACTGGCATAGAAATTTCCAAAGGGTATAATTTGGACCATGTCTAATGCAAATGCAGGAGGAAATTATTAGCCAAACGATACTTGAGTAGGTCAAGCACCAAGACCTGCATGGTTCTTCAAAGAAGAATATAAAGACAAAAATGAGAATAAAAATAAGATTAGAGACAAAGAGTTATTATTTTAACTTGTTTTATCTGAAAAATTTTTGTGCCTTTATGGTTGCCTCAAGGAACCAAGAGGCCTTCAGTTCCAGTTTGAACTGAAATGAATATAGGGATGCATTAGGAGAAGTGTTGCCTGCAAGTTCAGGGAGATGATCCTTCCCCTCCCTTCTGCACTGGTGAGGCCACATCAACTGTGCTGGGCTCAGTTCTGGGCTTCCCAGTATGGGAGAGATGTGGGTACAGTGAAGCAAGTCCAGCAGGGTCTCAGAATTGATTAGGGAGCTGGAGCATTTTCTCTGTGAGGAGAGGCTGAGAAAGCTGGGACTTCAGCCTGGAGAGGACAAGGCTCAGGGGGAACTCATCAGTGCAAAGGAATAACTGGAGAGAGGGACTGAAGAGGAGGAAGACACACTTTTTCCATGGTGCTCTGTGACAGGCTGAAAGGCAATAAGCACAAGATAAACCACAGGACTTCCTGTCTGAACATCAAGAAACATCTTAATATTGCGAGGGTGAGCAAACACTGGTACAGGTTGCCCAGAGAAGCTGTGGAGCTACGTCCATGGAGGTGTTTGAGACCCTACTGGCCATGAACTTGGAACATCTGCCTTAGGTGACCTTGCTTGAGCAACTGGGTTAGATTAGACAATCCCTGGAAGCTTCTTCTGACTTTTATTTTTTTTATTTGAAAATGTGTCTCCTTCTACTCACAACTACTTGTTGACATGATAAAAATCATATACCTAAGTTTATTTTTTCTCTCAGATTAAAATATGAAACATAAGTTAAAAAAAAAGAGACAAATCCCAAACCAAATCCATTTAAAAAAAAAACGTGAAAACAAAAATGAAGTCTTCCCTTAAATTTGTAGGTGAAAGAAGTCAATCAGGCTGACATCATTAGCATGATTGCATAAAGCACATGAAACTTTTGGCATTTAGATAAACTCTGAGGAGATTGCTTTTGATATCAGGGATTACGTCATAAGAATCTCTCCTTTGAATCTTAAAACCACATGTGAGTGATTTATTTAATGGTTGTGCTTATTTAGACAAAACAATTATTGAAAAAAAAGGAAGCTCTTTGTCCAAAAAGGTGGAAAAAATGTGAAAGCAGCAGGTTCATTTCAGTATTAACCTGATTACTTTGGACTCCCAGGTTACTGAGATAGTGAGGAGCAGCATGTGCTGATCTCCCAGCACATAGTCTCTGGGAATTTCATACATGATTTGAAGAGGAAAAGCTGTAGTGACTGTATTCCTGAATACACTTATTTCCATGATGTTGGATGACATTAAAGCTGCAATTGTAAACAATTTTTCAATGGAGAAAAATGTAAATTTGTTTTCATTAATATATTCAAGGAAATATAAAATTTCAATTGATTCTCTAAAACACCAGCAGATCAAGGTGTGAGTCAGGAAGATAATATTTCAAATTCCTTTCATTTTCAAAGTCTCCTCCTCCTGTTTTATTAAACTAAATAATTTGCAGTATATATCCATCATAGTATATATCTTGAAGAGGGTTGATTAGGGTAGACTAATATTTGATTAGGGTAGACAGTGCTAGTGAGTTTATTGACTCAGTTTTTACTACCTAATGAGATAGCACATTTGGAAGATAAGAATGGCAAGTTATGTAATTTCAATTTTTTTTAATGACATTTAATATCAATTGTGAAAAGAAGATGTGAAATCCTCAGTTATATTTCTGCCTTCCAATGGATAAATATACCTATGACTTTTTTTTTATATGTATCTCCTTTCAATTAATCTGTCCCTTCACTTATCTTGACTGGGGAAAACATTTGTGTCATTTTAATAGCTATCAACAAGCATCAAGACTGGCACAGCATAATTGCTAGTTACTTATATTTGGTGCTTTCACTTCAGTCCTTTTGGTGATTTTTCTCTTAATTTTATTAATGATAAACCTCAGGAAAAGTTGTTGGGTGTTTTTTTGAGATTTTTTTTTTTTTGAGATGAACTGTGTAAGGAGAAAAAAATGCATTATTCGTTTAATTACAAGAAATTTAGAAGCAGGCAGAAGATGTGGATGCCTGTTTGGGAAGAAAGGTGTTAAACTGAAGCAAATCAGAAATTTCAGCAATTAACTTTGGACTACTACTTAGGCTACATAGAAGTTAGGTACTGAGGGACTCCTAAGCTTCTAAGTAACCAAGTAAGCAAGTTTGAGTGGCAAAACAATTTTTTCCTCCAATCTTATTTTAAAATTACTTTGTAAAACCAGCAGTTTTTAAAAAAAATGAACATTCTAAAGCTAGAATCTGGGAGATAATTAATTTATACCTATTATAATTTTACTTTGTAGCAATAGAAGACAGACAGTCAGCAACAGCTGAACAAGCTGCATACCCAAAGAGGAAGATTTCCTATACTTATTTTATCTGTTAGCTGCAAATTATATTAAAATGAACAAAATCAGGAAAATAGCAGCATTTGAATTACTGAAGTTTCTCTTTGTAGATTAAGGGAATTGAAAGTGATGGCCTTGCTTGACATGAGTTTGAGTCATTTCAGATAATTTCATTTCAGTGGTCAAAAATAGTTTAAGACAACTCCTTGTTTTCCTTAAGAATTCTTTTTTCTTTTGTTGATTTTCCTGCCTTCATGCTCTTTTGAGAGCTGTTTAATTATTTCCACTGAAATAGTTTATGGCTAAATGTTCCTATTCAGCTTTGCTGAAAGGTATAGATGAAAAAGTGAAAATTAGTACCAGCCTCACTTATTCAAGACACATCCTTCTCTGTCCACAAAAGTTTCTTATAGTTCAACATGTTTGATGAGGGTTTCTTGAGATTCAATTCAACTTCCTAGAACTGCACTTTCCATAAGGGAATGTAGCTTGACCGTTAAATTAATTTTCAACAGTAGCTGCTTTTGAACTTAATTTTCGGTTAGTTTAATAAATGGAAATGAAAAAAAATCATCTGAAATATCAAGGAATATTTATTATTTCAGTAAAAAAATCGGATTATTTAAGTATTTCTGAAGGATGTTCTTTCAGTTGTAATTTTTTTTCAACCTATAGAATGTTAGTATATTTGAAGCAGGAATAGTAACAGTCTATTCTGCAGCCATTGGTAATTTTACAATGAAAGTCTGGCCAATTTCCTTTCTTTTTTATTTTCATAGTAAGTGACTTTTAACAGATTTCTTCAGTGCATTTAATGTCCCCTTAGCAGTTGGTAATACCTTAATTCTTCTCTGAGTTGTTCATGTGCATGTTTTATTGTCACTAAGGAGAAGAAGCTATGCTAGAAGTATCCATTGTTAGTAAATCTTGGTTTTCATGTATCCTGAAAAACACAGAAAAATAGTGCCTGCAACTCGTTGATCTTGCCAAGGGAAGGATTAGTGGAGTTGCTTAACAGCTCCTTTTCCCAGATGTTCCATTTCAAACTTCTGCTGCTGTTTATCCCTCAGCAAGGCTGCTTGGAACACGTGTTATGTGATGCTGGAAGTGATCACTGCATGGATGGAGTTCATTGCTTACCTGAAAACAGTGAAGCCAAATCCTCACCTTTTCTGGAACACGGGGCTTGTGGACTTTCTGCACAGTGCTAGGTGCAGCCTGACCCCTGAAATGCTTTGCCTTACTTTCTCTTCCTGAAGTTTCACTCTCTCCTCCAGCATTGTCTATGAGCATGGAGATAATATTTAAATAAATAATTCCATTAGCTTTAGTAGGATAACTTAAATATGTAAAGCTAGACATAGTTGAATACTTTATTGAATCAGCAACTAGATTTTTCCTAGTCTTCTCTTTATTTTTAATTTCAATGAGTGGGTCAGTCTCAGAAACCAGATGTCTTACTTTCAGAGCTCTGCACTTTGTCAATTTTGATCAGCCCATTTTTGTTTTAAACAACATTTTTTTTTCTTAGACCAGAAAAAAATTGAGATTCTTGCTTTGTTAACAGCTCTTTTAAGAAGGTATAAGTAATAAACCTACTGAATTAACTATAGCTATATCTCAGCAGCTCAGATTGGAAAGTTACAAAGTAATTTTAAAATTTCTTTAGTGATAAGGACAACTAATTTTGGGCTCCCTTTTATAGGTGTCTCTGGCATAGTAGGGTTAAGTTACGAAAAATGAGCAAGTTATTAAACATTGATCTGTATTTTCTGCATGCCAGGCCTTCTGGAATTACTGAAAAGTTACATCAGGCTGAGTTGTGTGTTGTATAAAGTATTGAAGAAATTCTTCTTAAACTGGGAGAGTGAAAGATTCTTAGTGTCCATGTTTCCTTGACCTAGGAGATGTCTAAATTTAATTACAGTTAGATGTCCTACAAATGACATTACTTCCAATTCTATGGAAGTTTTGGCTTTTTTCATCACTTTCCAGACATTTTAGAAGCTTTTATATTACCTTGTAAGCATTTTGAGAAGACACAAGTGTATTCTGGTGTAAAGTATGTTTTTCCTTCACTTCTTGTAACATGCAGCCTATACAGTATTATAATTCAGAATCCAATGAGTAATTTGAAAACATTACTAATATTTTCAATTTTCTGTTTCAGCAAGATTTGTTATAAGTTCTTAAGAGTGAAGGAATACCTGAGTTTTAAATTAGATTCAATTAAGGCTGCCACAGTAAGTTGGCCAGTATTGCAATAGCCACAATATTTATATTTAGAAAAGGAAACATTCACTTCCCTTAATATGAGAACAAAAGGTGATTAATCTAAAGTGTTACAGTAGCCATTGGTCCACATCTAGTCTTTAATGGGTTTATTATCTCAATATTGTTTGAAGGTTAAAAATCCTGACTGTCTCTGCAACATGGATGTAAATTATGGAGGTCATTGTAAAAATAAAAAGAGTAATTAATTTTAATCAAAGATAGGTGCTTAAACCAGTTTCAAGAGATGAATAGTTTGAAATCAAAAACTATTTCATCAATAATTATAATTTTAGCACATCTAATTTTTTTTTTCTGTAGTTCTTAAGAAGGTGGTAAAACCCTGGCTGGTAATGTCTTAAATTGACTGAGCAAGTTGGAAAAGAAAGAACAAAGAAACGAATACCTAGTAGGACTAATTGCAAGATATTTTCTGAATTCATTTTTTTAAAAGCAATTCAGTGACAGTTGTACCATTTTTTTATATTGTATTAGCTTCTTAAATGTTTCTTTACAACTGTGTTGCACCAGATCTTAATGAAAACAAATTTATGGTGACAATAAACTTAACCAAGTCTATAATCTTCTAAATATAAATTTTATGAAATTTATGTTTCGAAAACTCACATTGAGTAACCACTATTTATGTTAAGTTCCATTGTTGCTTTTGATGAATTAACACTGTATTGTCTGACCAGCTTGTTATACCTGTAGGGCGTTTTTTGTTAGCAAATTAATCTTGCTAAATACTGTAACTTAGCTTTCAGTTTTCTGGAAGTGGTGCTGAATTCCAAGTGGCAGTTCAAGGGATAGAGCACTTCTTAGCCATAGCTTAGATATTTTTTTTTTTTTTAAATAGTACAGCAATTTCACGCACTGGATTATAAGGTGCACCTCCGGGAGTCGGCAAATTTCGCAACTTTGTACATTATATAAGGCGCACCGGACTATAAGGCGCACTTCCGAGTTCGGGCCAAAATTTTAATCAAAAAGGTGCGCCTTGTAGTCATGAAATTACTGTAATTTGAATTTGCTGATGAAAAGTACTGCACCTGCTGCTTAACATTCTACTTACGTATTATCATACTAGCAAATGCATGTTAAATAAATATTGCATAGCTTTGAACTGCATATTGGTAACATGTCATTTGTCTATAACTGCTTGTTAAAGTGCTAATATTTTATTGAAATTGTTTTTATTTCTTCTGCTTTGTATAGAATCCTTGGTCATGACTGTCTTGACAGTCATAGGTTTTTCAGTATGTATTTACAATATGTATATACTTCCTGGAGAAGCAGCCCATCACTGGAAGGATTTTTTTTTAGATTATAAATAAACAATTTGAATAAATCTAATTCTTTTTAGTAGAACTAGTTTTACTCTTAAAATTGGACAGAACAATTCTCTTACCTGTGCTTGAAGGCAAGATGGTAATAATTACCATTTTAATGTATTCTTTTTATAGCATTCCACCAGATTTTTAGGAAAAAGTCATAACAGATATTTTTCCCAGTATATTTCATTAACTCATAAATACACCAAATTATTGTTATCTATTTTCTCCTTAACTAGTCAAAGTTAAGTCTAAATTTTGTGGAAGAATGGAAAAATCTGTTTTTCGTTCAACGTGGATTCTTGCATAGCATTTCTGATAAAAAGAGATGTGGTTTTACACATATAATCAAATAGTCACATATGTTTTTTAAGTGTGTTCTGAGAAATAAGTGTGCTATGTAACACAACCTTTCCCGTGCTATTTCTATGAAGCACTTCAGGTATTTCTTGAGCTTAAAATATTCAATTCCACATTCTGGTCTTTATCTATGTTTCCTGGGGTTTTGATGTGTGCGTATCAATGTTTCTTTCCATGCATTTCTTCATTTTTCCTTCTTCAGGTTTGAATGTAGTTCTTTCCTATATCTTTAATTCATGCCATTCCTTTATGCCATTCCATGCCCTCTCATTTCAGTATGGATTTCTGCTGAATTCTTTTTGGTAGATTTGTTTCAAGGAACTGTGGCTAATCAATAAATGAAATGGAATTACTTTCATAAAACCCTTTTCCCTTTCTGAATGCCTGTCTTCATCTCACAAGATGTTCTAAACCAGATACTCTTGCTTATGTATGAAGTATACAGGTCTTATTTGTATTTGGAATTCTAATAGCTTTGTCATTGTCCTTTTGTTGCTATTTGGAAGTTTTGCTGACAGAGTATATTCAGGTACTGAATCTCCTATCTTTAAAATCTACTTTAATGTCTATTTCAAGGTAGAATCAAAATAATTTTGGCAGATTTATTAATTTTTTTTCTTGCATTTCTATAATAAAGCATAATTCAGAATAAGTGCCCTTTTCTGCTTCAGTTGGTTTGTGTTGGAGATACTGCAGGTCAAAACTGAAGTACATAAAAGATTGTTCAGCACATCACCACCATTTGTCTTATACATTAAACTTGTCTTAATATGTTTCTTGAGAACATTTAAAGTGAAAAAGAAACATTAGGCTAAACTCTTCATGAGGAGAAATACAGTCACAAATCATCCTCTTTTTTTGCTATCATATAAATCCCCAGAACCATGAAAAACATCATATTAATTGACCTTTTATTGGTTCCCATGCCTTCCCATTTTTTAATTGAATCCTTAAACTATAATATTAAACTTAGTAGCTCATTTTGTTCCTTACATGGCTTGGTAATGACTATGCTCTTTCACATTGCTCATCTTATTCTGAATTTAAGAATAAAATAAAGATACCTTCTTATAACATGACATAAAGAACTTAACATTAATTAAGGAATCTGCTTTGGAATGCAATAGTCTTGTTTGAATGCCATCATCTTAGGTAAATGTGAAATGATTAGTCTGTACTGGCAATTCATTTAGTTTTACAGTTTTATTATGCATTTCCATGTAATGAACCAATTAAGCATGGCTTGTGTTATCCAAACTCACCAAGAAAACAGATCAATCTTTTTATTTGTTGGTGACTAATCCTAATGCTTTCATACTGTTAGACTGTAGTTACTATTTTCTAATGATGTAAAGTATGATTATAAGTACCAGAAAATCCTGAAGCCAGCTGCAGTTGTTAATGTTGAAGACATCAAAGTCTTTGTAACATTCATGTAACAGAGGCTAACACTTAGTAATTTACACAGAGAGAAAACAAAGAGCTGAGGGGTAAATGGTGTTTTCCAGATCCTCTGTGTAGGAGACACTGATTCCCACTCCCACATATGAGCTGCTTACTAAAGGAGGAAGCATTATAAACAGTGTGACAGTAAATTGCATCACTTGTCTTCCCAGTTAAAATACACAGGAAGGAAGTGACACCTGTGCAGAGGACATGCTTTTAATAGCTCCTCTGTTTTATCTTAGATGGCAGCATTTATTTGAGGGGTTTATTCTTGCATGTATTTAGCTTCTGAGCCCTGCTTTTATCAGCCCACCTGACTTACCCCTCTCACTCAGATGGGCTGGGGTGCTTGAATTTTCATGCCATCTCTCTTCTGTTTGAAGTGCGCGTTTGGGGTTTTTTTTGGAGAAAGGGATTGTATTTTTTTCCCTAGTAAATTCCATGAGCTATGCCCATGTAATTCAGAAATTCCAGCAGCTCTCAAGTAAAAGGCTATTTGATTTTATTTTGTGGTATAAGCAACTAAAGATTTTTGTTACCTTTAGGTCCCAAATTATCCTTTTGTTACACCAAATAGTGTATTTATATGACTAATAGAAATTAAATGTGGATTTTCTCCACAATGAAATCTACTCAGTGACAAATATATTTCTCTGACAAAGGTCCTGCAACATCAAAAGAATGATCTAAATGGATGACTGTAGGTGGTGGTCATTATGAGAGTTTTACTCAAGAAAAGAAATGTTAAATGACTTTCTGGTCATAAACTTTATGTTCTGGTTATATTTTTCTCTTACCAGTGAATGAGGTATTTGATACAGCCCACACTGTGGCTGGCAACCTTAGCCTTTCATTAACAAAATTTTAAACTGTTTATTTCCTTCCTGATTTTGCTTTTAATTTGAAGGAAAAATATTCCTATTAGTAGTTAAGCTGGCTGCTGTCATTGTTATTTTAACTTACCATGTCTAAGAACAGGTAACTTGTGTCTAAATAACTATTCTCCTTTATTTGTAATAAAAGAGCTTTGTGGTCATTCATGTAAGAGGAATATGTTATGATTGAGTGGATCAGAAAACAAACCACAGATGTGGGCTGTATTTTAAATGTGTGTTGGTTATCCTAACATTAAGCCATGAACGAGCTGGACCTGCTATGTGCCATGTGATTGATCTTTTCCCTCTCTCCCATCCACAACCAAGCCCTTGTCTCTTTAAAGAAGCCAGTGATATTTCAGAAGAGCTTTAATAAAGCTACTGTGAATAACTGTTTTTTTGGTTACAAAAAAAGCAACAGAAAAGGAAGGATGTGTTAAGAAAACTACCGCAGATTAAGTAATTGTCATCTTTTTATAAAATAATTCTGTAACTTGGGCTTGGTTCCTTCCTCTGCCTGAAAGATATTTCCTCCCTGGGACGGTACAGTGACTGCAAGGCTATAGGATGTTTAGATGTTTTTAAAGGCTGATTACAGATGGCAGTCCTCTTAATTTCTACAGGTCATACTCTTTCCTTTTTTTGCAAAGGTTGGGGGGGAAGAGGTTTTCTGGGTATACAAGTGGAAGGGAGCAGTTCCAGGCACGTTTGGGCAGGTGTGTCTTGTCTGCTATGATGATGAGCGGAGACTAAATGTTCACAGAGAGCCAATTCTTGACCCTCTTTCCTGGTGTCAGCACAAGTGTTACAGCAGAGGGGTTCAGGGGCTTGGCAGGCAGCCCCCTCTGGTTCTTTCCACTGTATGACCAGTGTGTTCACATCATGTGACACCCCATCATCCCCATCCCAGTTCTTTTGGAATTATATTTTTCCATTCAGAGAGCTTCTTAGTTAGAATTCTAGCTTAGGCTCAGATTTTTGGCTGCTGATTTTTGGTTCCTGACAAGCCCCAGTATGGACAGGGCTGGCAGGATGCCTGTTCCCTATCCAGTGTGCACACCTGCAGATGATCTCTATGTCCTGGAGATGAGCCCTGCCTGGAGAAAGCCAGTGCTTTTCAGATCACAGGAGTTACACATGGAGTCTGCTTTAAAGGTGTTCAAAGGCAGGACTGCATTCCAAAGTTCATGCGTTTTAAAGACATTAACTGGATGTCTCAATCTTAACAAAAACCACTCATTGCAGGGCTATGGTTTGGCAGTAATCAACCCATGAGTGCAATACTGCAGCTCTCTTGTGCTCTGGTGAGGTAGGAACACTGCAGAACCCCTAAATATTATGGGATTTGGAGCACCTTAGAGTCCAGTGTTACTTACAGAGATTTGCTGAAAACCACATAGATTAATTCACCTTGCCTTCAAAGTTGAGAAAGATATTCCTTGATGTACCTGGAATTTGTTTTATTATTATTTGTAGTGATATAAGTAGTATTGTTATTATTGTATTTAAAGTAAATTATTACACAACCTCAGTTCAGATCTGCAGTTTCAGAATTTTGTGGCAATGTCATTGCAATAGATAATGCCTAGGAAAAAATAGCCCAAATGATTAAAGGCAATTAATTGTCAGAAACTTGAGGAGAAGAAATAGAGGAAAAGAAAGAAAAAATGCTATTTAGACTACAATAATATTAAATTGGACTGTAGTGTGTGGGTACATTCCTTTATGCAGCTGGGACAGACACAATTTTTAATTCTGAGATACTGCAGCCAAAAATGGGAACAGTTACTTTTTCTTCCCCCAGAAAATGGGAAATCCAAACTTTTTGCCATCTTGGTGAAACTGTTTTACTTACTTCAGGCTGTGTTTTTAACATGCAGATGATGCCAGAATTAATAGAATAATTATGTATAATGCCAGAACTAATTGTGATCATTATGAATTATCAGCTGTAAGAGATGTGCGTGATAATCCAGCATGAATTTAAATGTGTGCATCTGTCCCATTCTGTACAGGTGAATGTGAAATCAGAAGCAGATATGATAATGCACCTAACCATTTTTGGCTGTTGTGAAGCTGTACAGACATGTGAAAATGAAGTTAGGCCAGAAGTATTATGGTATTAGTAGAAACTGTGAGTTTAAGTCTGAATGTAGACACATTAATCATTTGTGGTTTCTTACTCTGTGCACGTTGCATATGAAGAGGCTGGGCTTGAAGTTATGTTTCACCTACACAGTTTGTTAGCATTCTACTTGTCAAGGGACTTATTTCAGAAAATGTTAGTTCTTAGATGTTCTTTCAAAGCAACCATTCTTTGTTTTTCTTTGAAACTGCAAATGGATCAGACCATACAAGGTGCTTGTTTGCATTTTCCCTTAAAAATCAGAAATTTTAACCACCTATAAACACTACATATTAAAAGACACTGCAGCTCTTTTTTTTAGAGACTTAGCAGCTACTGTAAGCATTGTTTTTGCCTTCCTTGTTAGTTTTCTGCTTCTCAGATGCTATTTCACTTCACCCTAGGGCCACCCAATATTAGCTTATCCCTTTGAACTGGTTTCCACATTATTGTGTCCATACAAACTTTTCACTTTAAAGAGGGTTTTTTTTTGTGTTGATCCCTTCCCTCCTCCTCTTCTCCATTCCTCTCCTCCCACAAAAAATAACCCACCACCAGATCAAGTGATGCCCAAACTCATGCCTGGCTCTGCTTTTCCAGGACTTGAGCAGTGCTGCTGAGGCTCATACTTCAGGGGAGATGGGGAGCACATGTTCCCACTATTAAACTTCTGGCAGGTGTGACTGTCTATCCATCTGGTCACCAAGGAGACTGGAGTTCATACAGTGAAACTTAGCTTGGAGAAAGTATTGTCAACATGGAAACATTCTTGTTAAATATCCATGCCAAAAAATTAATAGTTCTGGTTAGAAATACTTGGAGTCCCTTATAGTTCTGTCTTAGAGCACTGTGGAAAGGTGGCATGACACTAAAAGGGGTCAGTTTACCTTCTGTGTCCCTTCTATGATTGCACTCAGTATCTTAGCACATCCATCTAGCAGAATTTCCTTCAGTTCCAAGATGGGGCATATGTGTGAGTAAAGATTAGACTATTGTTGATGCACTGTGTAAAACGTATGATGTAGTTTCAGTCTTACTGTGTATCACCTTCATAATTTGCAAGTTTTTTTTTTCTACATACATTTCTGAAAGAGGCTTTTGACTCAGCTTTATTTATCTCCAAACTTGACTATGTAATTTATTTAGATGATATTTAGTGCTGCCTAGATTTTTGCTACGTTCTTGTGCAACTTACTTGACTCTTAATTTTTAAAATTAAATTATTAAAAAAAAATCTCTGAAATTCCAAATTCAGTTTGGTACTTCTGCTTCAGATTCTTAGTTAAGACTCTCTCAGGTTTTTGTTTTAGTGTATTGCCTTTCTTCTTTATGCAAAGAATGGCTTTCCTCAGTGCAATTTGCTAACATGCCTCTATGGACTGCTTCACTGTGAGCTGTTTGAAGAAAATGTGTGAGCAGTGGCGCCATGAGCTGAATTAGGATCAGTGAGCTCTGTCCCATCTCCAGCTGGAGGAGCAGCACTCTGCTCCCCAGTCAGTGCTGGTAAAGTGGGTGTCCCTTGGGGAAGTGGCCTGAAATCAGCTACCTAGTGTTCTGCTGGGAGCTGGGGAAGCGGAAGGAGCTCATGGCCTGGCAGCATTTCCTGCAAGAGTTCAAAACCTTCTGCTCCAGTATGCAGAAAATGTAGTTGCCAGCCCTCTCCTGTGGAGCACAAATGTGTAAACAGTTATCCTGGAAACAGTACTCTGCCTCTGCAAAGTAGGGTTCTTTCAGTCTGTCTTAAGAAACCTTTTTTCCTGCTACTCTTTTGCTTCTCTGTGTTTCTGTTCACAGTGATATGTCTGCTCCCATCTACTCATTTTATGTGTAGTGCTTCATGAATTCAATTTCCTAGTGAGATTTCTTTCCAAATATGACTTGAAAACACATTTTTCTATACCTTTCATGTTAATATTTTTTCCTGGCTTTAATCTACTATTCTGTGATTTTGTTATTTAGGACTTCAGATCATGTTGAAGTGCAATTTCTGAGAAGCTCAGTGTGTAGATATGCACATTGTTTAAAGCTGGTTAGAATTTTTCTGAAAGCATGAAAAAAAAATCTTGAAATTGGAAATTGACTGAGGCTAAATATCATGTTTGAAATATCTGAGTTGAGAGATCTTGTCCAGTTCACAGGCAGGAGTCTGACAAGAACCTGGCAGTATCAGGAGCTGTGGCTTTCTTCAGAATGAAGAGTTTTGGTGGGGAAAAAAAAGAATGGGGAAAAGGACATGATTTTATTATTGAATAATTATTAATAAAAAAGAGAGAGAGAGAAAAAAAAAGGCACCATTTCTATCTCTTTCTCTAGGTGCTACAGAAATACCGTAAAACTGATGAGAACTCTACTCACAGTTCTGATTTCCTGGACCTGGGTCCTTCGCAGCAGACAGTTCAAGTAACTCGAAGAGTCTGATTTTGTATACGCAAAGCGACTTGTGCATAACACAGAAGAGAGAAGTGAACACTGGTAAATAAAGATTAGTACTTGGCTTTGAGCCCATACTTCTGAAAGTACCATTTGCCTGATCCTTCTGGGATCAATTGTTAATACTGTCCTAAAGCAGTGGCAAAATACCAATTTAATCCTAGAATTCTTCAAACTATAGCAAGGTCTCCAGAAGGAGTTACAGCTGGCTGACTTTCATTCTTAGTTTCTGTATATCAGAATAGATCAGTGTTCCTCACAAATGAGTCCCTTGGTTCAGGACAGTGCCAGCAAATGGTTTTTTTCCTATGTATATATTCATTCTGGATATCTGGTGACTTGATTGTCTCTTTAGCAGGACTGAGGAAAAGAAAAATTTACAATACCTGCTTGAACATAGTTATAGGAAGTGGTACTTGAGTTTCTTAGAGGTAGGGAGTAAAAATACTGCTGCTGTGGTCTTCCATGAGAGATGATTTTTCAGCAGCACTCCTGGTACATCCATGTGCACTATGTTCTGCCAAGTGAAAATAATTGAGCTAACTTGGACTAAGCAGTGCCTTGTCAGATGTGAGTTCTGCTCAGGTTAAATGCTGCTTCTCAGCAGTGCTAATTGGAGAGCTGTGCTAATATTAACTAAACTGCCTTTCTTCACATCAGTGACCTTGCACTTTTCACTCAACTCAGTTTCCGTGAGTTCCGACCTTTGGATGTCCATACAGTTCAGGATATTTTCTGGTTACTATTCTGTGAGGAAAAGCATTAAGCGTTATGTTCTCTAAATTTTTTATGTCGCTAAGAACATGCACGTATGCATGACTGGATTTTTGAAAGATGCAACAGTATTGCACCCCTGAAAATAAAACAAACACCCCCCCATCACTTTAGTAATTATACATTTCCAGGTTTTCTTGTTTTCTATTTCTATCTTCTTTAAATCTTGATTTTGAATATGACTTTTTGGTCAGAGTGAGGAACAAATGAAGGGCTGTGGGGTGTGAGTCTAATGAGATTTTTTCATCTGGTAGAAATAACAAGAGAGTCAAATTTATAGTTTTACATACTATTGTACTATATCTTCTGGAAAACCTGTTGTTATATATTTGACTGTATAAAGCTACAATATTTTGGTGGAATATGGAATTTTTAATATGTTCTGTTAATTCTGGATTTATAATCTAGAACCTGAACCAAGAGCAAAGACTAAAACTGTCCTCAAGAAGAGGAGTGGAATACAAGAGTGTTGTGGAACACAATTATGTGAAAGCATTACTTATATTTTATGTGACTTTGTGACAACTTCCTTATAAAAATAGACTAAAAAATTGAGGGTTTTTTCCTTTTAAATTCTATATTTATTTTCATGGTTCAATAACTTGCTGTAGCTGTATTTCTGTGCAGATGTAAAGTCAATTATTTCAACATTCTTGTTTGTGGTTTAGGTTCAATCAGATTTGCCTTGTAGCCATAACTTCAGAGGAGCCAACACATTTTTCCCTTCTCAAAATTTGCATTTAGTTTTAGCCCTTAATGTTGAGAAAAGTCATTGCACAGTTCCAGCTACCAGCGTTTGATGTGGTAGGTTTACCAACCTGATAATCTGATGTTAAAGTAGTGAAAAAGACCCCTTCTTAACTAAGCCATGTGTAAATGACATCCTACCTTATCTAAGCCGTGTGTCAAAGTGGCATCCTACTCATGCTAATTAGCAACATAGCCCTCACAAATGGTTTGTGGCTGAGACAATGTAGGTTGTCTAAAAATTGCTTGTCAGCATGGGGAAATTAGGATTAGGTCCCATGATGATCTTCATGTGTTGTTAAATTGCAGGGTCAGAGAAGTCTTTTTTTTCTTTTTTTTTTTCCTCAGAATTTACTTCTCTGTCATGGTCCAAAGTTGTTCAGGGACACGCTCCTTGGAGGAGTGGAGGAAATCTGCTGATCTTTTGTATTACAATACTGTAGTGGGCAAAGGACACCTTCTGAATGTGGTGCAAAACTATAGGTTAGGTAAACTGGAGATATTAGCAATCTTTTATGTACTCTAAGGAGTGAGAGAGAGCCATATATTCTGGCTTGACAGCAGCAAGAAGTAAAAGAGAGACTTAAGATAATTATTTTCCTAAAAGTAGTTGAGAAGTGTGAACACACCTGTGCTCATAGGAAGGAATTCTTTATCCGAAAGGTTGTCTGGGAGAATCAATAACTCAGCTATGCTACATGTGTAGGGGAGGCCCAACAGCAATACTTGGTGTTCATCCCCTGGGGAGGTACATGGTGAAGACCCTAAAAGCTTAAGCCAGGGCAGAAAAGGATGGTAGATCACAAGTCTTTCTTTCCAAATGCTGTGCTACTGGCACACTGATTTATGGCTTGTACCATTATCTAATGGTTCTGCTCATAAATGTAAGTCTTTATTACAGTTTCAGTAGCTTCATCATTTTAGACACTAGCTTCTGCCCCTCTTTGATGCAGCCAGATAATCTGAATTATATCATTAGCAGGAGAAAAGGTTTTCATGCCAAAACCTCTTGCTGAGCAGCCTCTCTTATATCACCCTTCTACTTTACTGTGTGGCATTTCTGTATGTATTTCTGCTGAATCTCACTGACTTGTTACCTTTGCAATGGCTTACCATTCAATTAAGCTAGTTGGCTGAGTATAAAAAGAATGAGCAATGATTTGGAAGCTGTGTATATGTAAGTTAAAACTATTTTTATCTTAATTCACTAAAGCAGATATTTAGGTTAATATTAAGAGTGAGGGCAGTGTGGATGGGAAGGGCTGTGGAAACTGGTTTGGCTCACACTAGGGAATGAAATTATCCCCCTTCAGAGGAGAATAGTTCCTCTAAAGACTACCATTTGGGCAACTTAAGGATTTATTTTTGTAATTTATTTCTTTTGGTGGGTGAGGGGGAAATTCTTGAAATACTTTATTTGCTGAAGGTGCAAGTATATAGTATTAAAAGGTCTAAAGCTACTGAAATGCTCAACTTAATGAGGAGAAAGTGATGTTTAAAATCAGGCTTGGCATTTTCCAATGGATGTATTTTAGCAGGCTTTACCTTCTTGAGTTCAATCCTGGTGAAGTTAAGTTTAGCTGTCGTGCTGCCTTTGTCACATAGTGCTTCCTTTGATCAGCACAGCAAGGGCTGGGCCAGTGTGGAAATGCCTCTTCAAAATAAAATTTTTGTAGACATAATCAATTTCTAAAGCTATTCAATGTCAAAAAGTTCTGTTTGGCTTTTTTTGTTATGTTGTTTTGTTTCATTTTGGTTTAACATCTGTGAACTGATATTTATCAGAGGAATGAAAATGAAGTTCTCTTGTGAAAGATTATTCAGTTACTGTGCCATGGTAGATAGCAGGATCTGTGCTATATGCACACCTGAGAGGCAATTAAAGAATCTGTAAGATGGTGGTAAAATTATTTTAATGAGAGGAGAAGGAAAAACAGGCAAAAAATTGCTTGTAGTGTTTACATCAATTTTTCCAATGAAGCAGTACTTTTTTATTTCTACATAACTACTTTTAAGAGGCTCTTCTGTGTTTAAAATAACATTTATTTTTAAAAGCATGCTACGTGTTAGACTTTTTTTAACATGAGGCATGTTTTCTGTCTTTTTGGTGTAGTAAAATACTGCAGTAATACTGTTTAGTATTTAGCATTTACTTTGCTTGAATTAGTATAGCTACTTTGAAAGCCTTGGTAATTACCCTTTCTTGCAAATTGCAGTTCAAAGAAGGCTCATAAATCTTAACATATCCTTAGAAGGACAGCAATTGTTCATGCGCCAAGGAAATGAGGAATAATTTATTTTCCAAGAATCTACCCTATGCATTCAGTTAAACTCTATGTTTGAGTTATATTAGTTCTCTATGAAATTAAAACTAGAAAGGTTCTAGAAGACCTGTATACCAAAATAAGACAATCATTTAATTGCTGGAGAACGAACAAAGATCATTGAATCACAAAGGTTAAGTGTTGGGGAGGTTTACAGGAGAGTGCTTTGCTCTGGTTAATAAAGTGAAAGTTGAGCAGTAGGCACAATGATATCAATTTCATGAAAGAGCAATTACAGCAGTTTGACAAAGCTAAAAGGACTTAAGAAAGTTAAAGGAAAACAAGTTGGAAGCATGAGGAAACCTCATCCACACACAACTTTGATGTTGAATACTATTTCCCAGTGGGAGTGTTCAAAGCCAACAGCCTTGGGACTAAATTGCTGATGCCTCATTCTGTGTCAACTCTGCTTTTAATTTTTGTTCCCCTCAAGGAACAATATTTGGGCTTTGCAAAGTACAGTAATTTCCCGATTATAAGCCGCATGTCTGGGTGTCTTGGGTTACAATACAGAGTGTGATAAAAGGTATCTATTCTATCACCATCTGTTGAGGGTGGGGGCAGTGATCCTTATCTCCATGTCAGATATTCTGCTAATGGGCCATCCATGGAAACCAGGCAGGGCATTGTTCTTTATCTTTTCACAACCCATCCTTCCTCCAG